>OX411312.1:55194018-55484018 GCA_948150685.1 Rhaphigaster nebulosa
CAAGTTACTATATATGGGTTCTTCCACCTAAAATGTCGAAACTTTCGATTTCCAATGCTTTAGTGACATTGACAGTTTTTACTTTTTACTTACTGAAAGAAAACGTAATATAATAACGGAATGAAACCTCCAGAAACAAGAGCTTGTGTGTGAGTATCTCAAGAGATGGATGTCGCGATGCCGAGTGTCGTTTTTGAGATACCGCAATCTTCGGAAACTAGTAATCGAATTCAGGATCACTTCTTGAGCCACCGATTTATAGTTTAATAGGCGAACAAGGAAGTCATGTGTTGTCCACATCAGATATTTTTATACTTACGAATGGATATTATATTTCAAAAAATAATACGCAAAAAGGGGAATCAAGGGGAAATCAATGGTAACGGTTCTATGTTATTTTGAAAGTTTGCAGTAATAAATTTAAGAATGACAGAAACCTCTGAGACTGGGTTGCTGGATATGACAGCGGGTACTGTTATTGAACGCCGTTCATTTATTCATGAAACTGGAGGAAGGATTATTTTTAAACCTCTCATGAACAGAAACGGCGAATCTGATTCAAGTTGATGATCTGCTATGAATAATTAGCTTATACTGACAAACAATTATATTTTTGTTTACAAATTTATTTTTGTACAATAAATGGCACAGGAGTTTTATTATTTATTTTTTTGTGAACCATTGAGGTCAAAATAAACAACTTATAATTAAAAAAAATAATAAATCCATTTCTCTTAATTACCTTTTCATTTTCCTGTACCTGTATCATGATACATGTATCTTTAAACAATTTCCAACTATGATAGGGGAATTATAAAAATTCCGAAGGAAACCACCTTTTTTCACTTTTGATGAAATAGAGAATGCTTCTTTGGCATATGCGACCTCCTCTTTTTTTTTAATAGAGTACCGTTATTTTAGTCATGTCGTTCAGAAAAATTTAAACGGCAAATAAAAACTAACTTGACAGTGGATTCAAAGAGAAGAAAAGTTGTATGGAGGGTATGGCAGAGGATACGAAGGTAAAAACAAGTGACTTATAAAGCTTAGGTCAAGAACACTTCTCATGTAATATTCAATGTAAAATGCCTTTGTGGTAAAGCCAGGAATTTAAGTCGACGTGAATCATAAAGTTCATCAGAGGGCAAAAGAAATAAAACAGTCAGGAATTACTCGTTGATCTGAATATGTTACGAGAAAGAGATCAGTTGAGCATATACTTAACTTTCAAGCATATCAATAGTATAAATAGAATAGAAAGGAGTAAAATACTATCGCAAATTTTGTTTTAACTATATATTCACTATATATATATATATATATATATATATATATATATATATATATATTTTATTTTAACTATATATTTTTGAAATAAGGACCTCTAATCTCGCCAAAGCTAGTATTATTTTAAGAACTTTACAATACATGTATAAATTCGCTTTATTTGTTATTTATTTATATTAATTTATTTTGAGATTGTTCTCTCACAATGCGAATATTAAGCCATCACATACTCCATGTATATCATATGTAATATAATATAATATAGTCATAAAATATTAAAATATATTTTCCCAAATGTTACGAACAACGATATATGGTCGTTAGCACTTAATGGGTTAATAAGCTCAAAAAAGGATAAATAACTTAAACGAGACAGACTATTATAAATAAATTTTCTATCGAAACACTGACTGTACCAATTTATAATAATAATAAGTACAGTATAATAATTGAATAATAATTATTTAGATGAGTAAAAAAGATTCATAAAATAATTATTAGGAAACTTTATAAGTGTAAAGTTCCACTCATGAACCCTAGAGTCTCATAAATAACGGAAAAACAACTAGTCTATCGATATTTCGCCAATTCAGGCATCATCAGAAGGAAAGAAAAAAAACATGAGTATAAATACAAAATGCAGCACATCTCACATCTACAGTCCAAAAATACACCTACTAGAGACAGCACCCCAACCCAAGACAATAACATCCACACTGAAGGAAATGGGAGGTTATACGACAACAGCTGGGAATGGTTAATTAAAAACAGCTGATCATAAAAAAAAAAATTGACATATTAAACAACTAAAAATATACAAAAGACTATACAAATAAATTAAATAATAAAAAGAAAAGAAATATGACAAATATTAAAGAAAAAGTGAAGTAAAAATGCAGAGGAGGGGAAGATCCATATCAAGAAAGCAGTGGATACACGGCAATTCCATAAAATATATTAATTAATGATAATTAATGAAGGAAGACGAGTTAAAACTCAAAAAGAGACATGAATAATTGTTAAAATATAAACAATCTGCAAAATATCGACAGGTAAGTCTCAAAGAAATCATATTCCTAAAAAAATTAAGTCTTTGAAACGTTTAAGTAAATGGTTTACAAGAACTTTGAGTTTATGTCCTTGGCATTCATGAAATATATTAATTTTATCTTAAAAAGACGAAATTACTCGGTTCCTTTCTGAAAATATTTTGGTAACATTTTTTTTCCGGATAACCACAAAGCTTGAAATTACGGATCCCAAATTTAATGTATCTCATTAAGACATTAATCATGTGATCGAAACCAAACTGTTTTCGCCTGAGTTATAAGCCTAGTCTTTATAGATTAGTATTGTACCTAAAAAAGATATAGTAGGAGGGGGGAGGATATAAAGGGATGTATTTGTTATTTTTTAAAGTGTTGTTGTATAAAACATTTTCTTTTAAAGTGATGGCAAGCTTTCCAAGAAAATAGATTCCATTTAGTTTTTATTGCATGTTGTCCTTGAGGAGACGGTCCAGGGTTCCTATCTTGTGATTTAGTTCCTAAAAATATAGAGGCTCCTTGCACTACTGCCAAAATAAAATTATCCCTCTTCTGCTCCTGCAGTAAGTTATTTTCATAAAAGAATAATTCCCCCATTTCTAAATAGCTTCTAGGGTAGGAGATCTTTCTGAAGATTTACTGGACCCAACAACCACTTGAGCTGTGAAAAATAAACATTTAAGCCCTCGACTATTCTCTTAATTTTCATCCCTCCGTTACAGGGGCTAGAGGGGAGGGGAGGAGGCAGGGAATTATCTGGACAGTTAACGTGAAAAACGGCCACCATTCCTGTCGCTTTTCAACTTGTTCCAGTTTAATTTCTTTTCGTTCGGTTCAAATCCCCTTAGGATCTGCTATATTGTATTGCTCAGAGGAGAAGTTTCTTGGATTGGCTTTTGAATAAATTATTTTAAAGTTAGCAATTAAGCTATAAGATACAGTTTCAGGAAATCTGAATAGAGAATCTTGTTTCAATCCTCTAGAAAATAATTAATTTAAATTAAAAAAGAAAGTTTTTTTTTTCTGTTTTGAACTTCTCTAATGACTATAAATATCATATTTTATGTATTGTAATATTTTTACATCATTATTATAGTCTAGTATTCAATGAAGTAGTAAAATTATTGTAAAGTACATAGCCCTTTTCTAAGGGTTCATAAACTGATGTGCGAAGACCCTCTGTTGAACATTTTTACATACTCATCCCAACCCTATTCGCTTGACATAGTTTTTGTATATAATAATCATATAAAATTTCTTTTAAAAACAACAATTTTAACATATCAACATAATATAGTATTTTCTTCAAACAGCACGCCATTCAGTTAAATTATTTCTTTCCCTAATATAGCTAGTTCGTCTTTTAAAATATATAGTCAAACATTACTTTTTTATCCAAAAATAATAGTGTCACTATAATTTTTTTCACATACAAGATAACAGTGATAGAAATTTATCGAAATAACATTAATTAGTAGTGATTACATTTATTATTTTGATTATTAACATTTTTTGGCGTTTTGGGATGGCCGAGCGGATTAACGCGCTTGCAAAAGAGCACCTACTCACAAACCCAAAGGTAGTGAGTTCGAATCCCGGTATCGTCATTACTTTAATTTAAGCTTAATTAATAATTCAAGCAATTTATCATCCCTCCCCACACACACGGGTATGGTGAGGCCCGTTAGCCTACTTGAGACAACTCACATAGGTCGGGCGTAGGAGTGATGATCCTACCCCCCTTTCCCATCTTACAACCCTATTCGTCCTAAGTCACAGAATTTACTTGCATATCTACTTAAGCGCATTGGTGGCTTAAGTAGATTTTAGTAATTTTTTAAAATAAATTAATATAAATAAATAACAAATTAAGCGAATTTATACATGTATTGTAAAGTTCTTAAAATAATACTAGCTTTGGCGAGATTAGAGGTCCTTATTTCAAAAATATATAGTTAAAATAAAAAAAATAAATATATATATATATTATATACGCATTATCATGAACTTTTGAAGTTATTTTTGTATATTTAAATACATATTACTTAAAAAAGGGTTACTAAATTATTGTCAATAAAAAATTTAATTGAACAAAAGATAAAAACCCCGACTTCAGAAATAATTTTAATATCTTACTGCCCTATTCGTCCTGAGTGAAGGAATGAATGTGTTTGCATATCTACTTATATGCAATGGTGGATTGTTGGTTAAGTTGAAGCCCATGAATATTGAACCTTGGTGTCGTAGTCGGGTGCCTTCCACGCCCAAACCAAAATGAAACCCTTCTTAACTCAATACATTAATTTATTTTCTGTATCTTTACATGCGCAGCTACAAGGAGCTTTCTGTATTTTGACACGAAAAGATGAATGGGATGGAATGTGCTTGCAAGGGGTCGTAACGTGCAGTGGAAGGCACTCGACTACTACACCGATATTCATGGTCCTCAACTTCACTTACAGGCCATCAATGCGCTTAAGTAGATATGCAAATAAATTTTGTGACTTAGGACGAATAGGGGTGTAAGATATAAAAGTTATTTTCGTATTCGGAGTTTTTATTTTTTTATTATATTATATTTTATTTTAACGTTTTTAGTTTTTCAAGTATTTATAATTTATTATCACATTATCATGAACTTACAGATGATATAACAAGAAATATCAATAAAAAGACGAAAATACTTAAAATATGATGAAATATTTTTTCAGTATTTTGAGCTCGCGATGTTTCAAAACATTCACGGGAATTCACTGAGTAATTTGAGCCACCAAATTTAAAACTCGGTCGTGTAGTTCGCTCAAAAAATCTTAAGATATCCTCAAACGGACAGATTAAACACATTTAATACATAATATGTTTAGTGTTTTCAGCTCAAAATGTTTCAAAACATGCACTAGATCACAACGAATATTTGAACCGATTGACCCGTTCGCTCAAATAGTTATATAGCTACTAACGGTCAGCCTAAATACATTACATGTGGCTTCGCCTTATTCGGGTAAACATTTATGTGTAGAAAATATGGATATTTTCTTTAATTAATCTAAATATTTAATGTTTTTTTAGTTTGATAAATTTCTGTTATTATAATTGAGAATGACCGAAAGGTCGAAACACTGTAATGAAAATGTAACAAATATTACACATAATCATTTTTAACTTGGAGATCATTAAGTCCTTAGCAACAAAATTATTCATCACCGTATATACAAATTCCTAAATTAAGAAAGATTTATTATATATCTATTTTTCATATATATATATATATATATATATATATATATATATATTATGTAATTTCCTCCAAAATATTTATATTACATGGAAAAACAGGTACATATTTCATCAGTATTTCATCTCATTAATATTTCATTAACATCTCGAAACTCAAACATCAATTAGATGATCTATTACTGCCTAACCCTTGCTTATAAAGTATCATATAAATGGATTTCCAAATGATCGATTTTTTATTTCTATTTTTTGTCCATTGATGGTAGCACTGTAACAGAGAAGATACAAGACCCAAGATGAGAAAATGCCCAAACCGGACTACAGCAATAATTAAACCATGGGTCGGGTACAGGGTCTTCATTACTCCATGACATGACTCCGGTCAGATGTATTCCTCTCTTTGATGTCATAGCCAACCTTTTTTCATGTTTAGCGAAATAAATTTTAGATTCATCTTACAGCGTAGGATGATCACCATCCTGTTGATAGGCTATTTAATAATGTTTGTTAAAATATTTTATAAATCCTTAACAGAATCTATATTATTGTATTCCCTGCTACAATTTAAAATTTCAGAATTAAATGTAATTCATTACTTCTTAAACTATGCAGGTAAGGTAGTGATTGGTCGAATAATTTTTTTATCAATATTTACATATAATTCACAAATTTTCGAGTGTTATGATGTTATGTTTTCAAGATTTTACTTCCTTGTACGCAGTACCCAATAGAGTGCGCTGTACCATTCTTTAACTCATTTTCAATGAGTGTAGAGGATAATGAAGAATGAACCTCATTAGGCAGTCTTTTTACTCCCTTGTACGCACTAAAGGAAATATTGTAATCGCGAAAATTTTCGGTTTTCAGATTTCAACGGTAATATCCATTTTGACCATCCCTGAATCCATTTTGACTAGTTTCCTCGTGGCGTCTGTACATATGTTCTTTCGTATGTATCTCGCATAACTAAAAAACGGTTAGCCGTAGAAAGTCAAAATTTTGTATTTAGGATTAATGTAAAATCTAGTTACGAACTTCCCTTTTTGGTCACTACATGATTACCGGAAATGGTAATTTACTTAAAGGTCATTATTGATTTTAATAAAAATTTTTATTAAAATATAATGTAAAACTTCTCAAATTTGTTATTTAAGACTTACTTAGCAATATAAATAATATATTAAATTTTTGTTGAAATTGAAGAGTCGAAAGTGGTACTTTACTTGAAGGTCATAATAAACTTAAATCAAAAGGTATATCGACATTTAATAGAAACATATGGTTCGGTGATAAAGGTTATAAACGCGATTTTTTTCCACTCTAATTTAACAATTTTATGTGTTGAAATTGAGTATAAAATACTTGTTTTCCTCCCCATTTTTGAGCTGAACAAGTCTGCTGCAGGAGAATAAGATATAAGTTAAGCGGGTTGTTCCGCTAATAATGTTGAAACCGCCGATTTCCAACACTTTGTCTAGTGACATAGAAATAAAACGACCTATAATAACGGAATTAGACCTCCAGAAACAAGAGCTTATGCTTGCTTATCAGTAGGTATGTGTTAACAGATGGACGTCGCGACGCCGAGTGTCGTTTTTGAGATACTGCTATCTTGGGAAACTAGTAACCAGAGTCACATTTTGAGCCGCCGATTTATAGTTTAATATGCGTACAAGGAATTCATGGGGTGTCCGCATCAGATATTTTTTTTAATAAATATCCAATTCAAATTATAATTAAAGTTTAGTAATTGTAGAAATTTTCTCAGAAGACTTTCTCTCCTATATATAAATCTCTCCTTTGTAAATCCAGCCAAAAATAATCCATGATATCCATTATTCAAATAATTATTCTAATTTCAATGGATTTTAATGTTTTTTGTTTTCAGCCAAACATTTTCTGATGCTCTTAATTTGGCCCTATTTCACAATAAAATACAAAAGTACAAGTGTAAGTGGTAAAAATACTACTGGAAAGATTTGTTTTTAGAGGTTACAGGATTCTTATCGTATTTAGATAATAATAATTTTATTCAAGGTTTTTTATTTAAATTACTATTTTTAATATAACTATGTTAAATGTTATCGTATTTTAACATTTTACAGTATTATTCATAGGCGTAGTAAGTCATTGGCTAACTTGTACTTTATTATAAAACAGGGGATTGGTTGTTTCGATTTCTCACTCCTTACAATGTCACCATCATATTTAGTGAAAGAAAATTTTTGTAAGAGATAGAAAATTTTATAACTAAAAAAAAATCGATAATTAAAAAATAAAAATTCTCTATCGGGAAATTCAATTTCCACTCTACACGTTTTGGTAAATCATGTGCCAACCCTAGATCAATCCAAGAAGAAAACTCAGCTTCATTTATAACAAGTTAAAGCTTAATAAATGGATAAGTTTTCCAGAAAGTAGGATAACTGTAGCTCAGCAGGGGGGTGAGAAAAACATTCACAAGTTGTGATGATCTTGGTAATTTAACGTGGGACAAAATATTACCCATAGATCTATAAATGTAATTGGCCTAGTGAAAATAAGGGTAATGGAATGTATGACAAAGCAAATTGAAAGAGGACAAATTAAACATTAACTTGTGTACAAAAAAAAAAAAAAGATGAACTTAAATTAAATTGGATACATTTGCCTTGAATTCTGATGAAAAGAAAAAGGGAAACTTAATTTGTGTCTTGCCATCTCATTGCCTCTGTTCCTCCATTCCTCAAATTGGCTGTAGGTGAGCTATCCTACTCAATCATTTTTCTTTTTCTGAAGAAATAAATAAAATACTTCATAAATGTCTTCGATTAGGGTACCCTAAAATTATTCTGTTCTCACTCACAGTATGGATCGAGTTCTGCAGGCCTTTTTCGGTCTGCAAAATGGTAGTCAATAAAATAGTGTTCTACCTAGGTTTATAAATTATAATTATGATTTCTCAACACAACTATAGACTGATTTTAAAAATGAAACCAACCTTTTGGCTATTGCTTCCCACCCTAAAGCTCCCGTACAAAGGCTTCAGTTAAACCAAACCATATTTCTTTAATGGAATTTTGTCTACTATGAGATAGTACAATTGGCACTTAATTATCTCGAATAGTTTTTGAGTGGTCGCTTCCTATTCGACAAAAAGCGTGACATACCTAAAATAACACTAAACTTAAATTTCCTGCTTTTCAGTGGAGAATGGAACCATAGTTTATATGAGCTTTTTTGTTGCTCTTAAGGTATAGAATCGGCACTCTGATTTCTAACGGTATTTTCAAATATGAAATAATTACATTCAATGAACGATCTATACGTTCCAAGTTGAAACCAAAGGTATTAATGTTTTTGTAAGGAAAAAAAAACTGCACCACTGTTTCCCCTGAGAGCAGTTCCAACAAACGATCTTCCCCGTAGGAATAGAAAAAGGATGCAGAACCTGGAAGGTGGGAAGGAAGACTAATAAATGAGATGCAGAGGAGGAAGGCGGAGGAATCAGGAAGGACCTATCAGTAGGACAGCCCTTTTTACAGACCATGATATATTGCTGCGCCTTATTCCTACTCTTATCGCACTGTTTCCTACCCTTCATGAATTCTCTTCGCCCCTTTTTCCAAGCTTTCCTTTCTTACCTTAAAGGATGTTGCTTTTCATTATGTTTGACATATACTTTATTCCGAAGCTCTAACTTTACCTAACAATAACAACAATCATAAGTTTCTTGTAAGTAAGGATCTAGAGGCAGATGGCCGATTCCCTATATCTCAATGATTTATTTATTTTTATTTGATTTTTTTTTTGTGCCTCAGAAATTGATTGGCATAATAGTCCTCTACCGCAGGAAAGCTCTTACTTAGTAAAAAAAAACAAAAAAAAAAAAACAATCAGGTCGCTGGGAAAAACATGAATAAATTAGAGTGAAACGCGTGTCGTTAAAATTAATTAACGAACCGCGGTAATTTATTCCCCTCAAATCTCATTTAAAGACATTTTTATTTAAGAAACAATTTACCATTAATTATTTTATAATTAGTTTTATTATTCCTTCATTTTTGATAAAATATGAATTAAAATAGTTTAGTAAAAATGAAAAGACAATAAAATAAACTTTGAAAAGAAAGCAGAGGAATTGCTTTCTTTTCTGTTTTGAATTTATAATTAATGATTATAAATATCATATGTGTTGTAATATTTTTACTTCATTATTTTATTAACATTGTTTATTTAATAAAGTAGTAAAATTATTGTAAAGCGACTGATTGTACAACATATAAATATTATATTTTTTTCATCCGAGTTAATTAATTGAATAAAAAACTAATTAAATAAAATAATTTCCGAGGATTGCTTGGTTCTCGGATACTTATATAAGAATTGCAAAACTTCCAGGTCTAGGAAATTAAAATTGAAATTATGGAGAATTATTTCCGGCTGACCAGAGTTTGATAACTATAATTAAAATTATTATTGATAATTAATATACATTAATCCATGTTTTTAGTGATTAAAATTTGAAGATGAATTAATGAAAATCAAAATAATAATAGTCAACCATTATTAAAAACAATTAGTTGTTATTAATTTTTGTTTTCATTATTTTTTGATGGTTGGAGCTAATTTTCTTGATACTATGTTCTTTTCGCTATTGCGAATTATTTTTTATACCGCTGCTAAAAATTGCATGATTTATGCGATTATATTAATTGTCATTTCTTTGTCTTAGTATCTTGGGTATTTGATTAATAAATAAAAAAGAAATATTAATGAATATAGTTATTATTAAATTTACAATGGTAATTACAATAAAATTAAATACAATGATAATAAGTAGAATAATTCTGTATTCTATTACAATTATATTTTAATTTAATTTTATTTATATTTAATTAAAATATAATTTTATTTATTTCAGGAGAGCTAACCATTCTTTTTTACACGTGTCTACCAGAAGGCAGTTATTTTCAAAATTCATGGAGGTATCAATATTGCCAATTTTTTTCATTGCGATTATATTTGAAGAGCCCACGGAAGAAAGGGAGTCACATTTTTTTTCCAAATGGAGTTATACATATCAATTGGTTCATTTCAGTGGTTCAAATGGTCGATTTGTTAAAAGTGTTAGAATTCCCATAGACTAAAGAAAGGCACAGCTCCAAACATTAAAACTTGATTTTCAAAATGTATTACGATTACTTACCCATTTCTTCCATGGACCCTTCATTTATTATTTAATAAATATTCCTATCAAATAAAATATGTATAAAATAAATCAGAGGTATCGTCAATCCTAGTGTGTGTGTGTTGTACTTTATCTTTGTGGCAGTTTGGAATTATATTGATTAATTTTTTGTATGAAATAAATTGAGGAAAATTAATTTAATTTTCAGTACAATAAACATTTAAAGTAATACAAAAATATAGTTTATCAAAATAATATTGATGTTTTAAAATATATAAATCATCTCGCAAAAAAAAACAGACGCTCCATGAAATAAAAAATGTTTTTACTAAATGTCGACAAACACCCCCTAGTATCAAAAAGCAAGGCGCTTTCCGTAATGAAATGGCCATTTCGTAATGAAATGGCGAGTTAAGATTTGTCTGTTTTCACATTTTCATTCCTTCAAGCAGGTACTTTATACAACAGTTCTACGGATTAATTTAATTTAATTTTTTCGGATCTTAGATCTTTGGTTATAATCTTTAAAATACTTTGGAATTAATTATCAAAGAATTCTGTCATACATCGAAAAAAATGTTTGCATTTGCATTCATAATTTCAATGTGAGAAATATTTGAAGATAAGTGAGTAATCATGAGATATATATATATATATATATATATATATATATATATATATATATATATATATATTTATAATGCTGTTGTCTTTGTCAACATCAAAGGATTTTGAAAGCACGGATTTATTTTATTTTTCATGCGATTTACATATCACATTTTCTTGCCTGAGCTGAGTCCTTCATTGAAGTTTTCCGCTGGGCCTTCCCCCTCTCCCCCTCACCCCACGAAAACAAGCTAACTTTTCTCCTTATTAAAAGTTTCCGGATTTTCCTCAGCTTCGATTACACACTAGGTTCAACTCGTGTTAACAAACTGCAGTTAGCAAACTCTGCATGGTATAGCAGCAGCGGCCTTTGCACACTAAAACTTGCACGACAACCCTCAACTTCATTGTAATCGATACTGACTTGCGACAATTTGATCACGAAGTTCATTATTGATTTATAAGCCATTTTTCATGTCAGAAGTTTAACTAGGATTCGGGTAACAAATTAGCTGAATATCGTCATATCACAGCAGAAGTCAGTTCTGAAGTCAATACTAACAAATAATTAATTAGTAAATTATTTGCAGGTATATAGTAATTATTAATCAGATAAGTATGCAATGTTGCAAATTATCTAATAATTAGTACCTTTTTTTTTTAGGTTCTAATGTTCTTATTAATTTCTTCATTCTACATTATGACTGGGAGTGCAGTAAACCCAGGCAAGTACATCTCAGAATTTTTAATGATATTTTTATTTATTTGATATGATTTGGTTTTTTTAAACAATAAATCCTTAGTTTATTCCGTAAATTTATTCCGAAAGTACATTTTGAAATACTGTATTCCTATTATCTATAAGTATTAATATTTGAAGAAATTATTTATAATGTGTAATTTAATATTAATCAAATAGGTATGACAACAGTTAATGTATAACATATACTGATTATTTTACAGCAATGAATGTCTTCTCTTTAAATACTGGTTTATGTCTTATTGTTTAATGGGGGGGGGAGGGGGAGGGGCGAAAGGCATAAAAATATGAAAATTAATTTTATATTTTAAATGAAAGTAGGGCTTTTTCTGGTTATAATGATCTACAAACTGTAGATACAATATGTGTACTATATATAAGTATTTTGAAATTTAAAGGGATTCCTCCTTCCATTAAATTTCAAATGAATGTTTATATTGTATTATTTAATATTGAATGTATTTATTTATTTATGACAGTTTAGATAATGTCCTATACTGATAGGGTCGGAGTTAAAAAAAATATATGATATAGATAAAAAATAAATAATAATACATTTCGCCAGTTGTAATGTTATCGTAAATAACATAACAGTAATGGAAAAGAGCAAAAAATAAACAGACCTTATAATATTTTTTTTTTCTATTTTTCTTTACTAATATGTTTCATAGCTAATATGTCACATGAATTCCTTTCAATGTTGGTAATTAATGCATATTAAATCAAATTAAAGATAATAAAAATGATAAGTTAAACAACATATTTTCTGATTTTTAAACAATCGATTATTTACAAAATTACATTATTTAATATTAAAAAAAATAATTCCATCGAATTTAGAGGGATAATATTGTCTAATATTATCTTATCGTAATCTGTTCTTTACTTTATTCTTTAGTTTTTGTGCTTGCTTTTACTCGATACAGAATTTTAACTTTATTTTTTTATTATTGTCTTTATTAATTTGATACTTCATTGTATGGTTAAAACAATAAATAAATATTTATCAAAATTTTGTAACATGTCATTTATTAATATTTAGTTATTATTTATTATAACTTACAAATAAAAAAAATATACTAGATTTGTCGATTATAATAAAAAAAGAAAGACGTTATTGGAGTGATTTATTGAAATTGATTTTTAATTGGATTTCATATTTAATTTTTATTTTTGATCATACAGCATATTTGGTGATTGTCACTCTTCTGTGAATAAAGAGATCAAATTAAAAAAAAAAAATAAGAAGAAATTAATAAAATATAACATGAAATTCTTGGCATATCATCGAGTTGAAGGGTTGACGAACGGTAGAAGGGGAAAGCTGTAGGCATGACCAGAAATGAATTATTAAATGAAGATTAGATTACGTTCCCAGACGCGTCCTCTGGAACTTTTTTAATAATTTGATATCCCTCTTTTAATTAAATATCAACAAATTCTGCTTTTCTAAATCTTCAAATTTACTATGCAGTAGGAATTAATAAATTGAAACCGGTTGAATGATTTAATGTTGAAATTTTATGAGAAGAAAGAGATAAAAGATGGAATAATTTATAAAAAAAAAAAACACACTATTCAATTATTTAATCCAAAGTTAGTTTTCAATCTTAATTTCTCTACAAATATTTCCCTCAATTAAAACTTGGAAAAAGTAGCCCTCAGGTGCGTCCGATAGTATCCGCCGTTAAGACCGGCTAAAGCCTCATAACCGTTCAGTTTTGCGAGTACTGTGTATCCTGCGCCTTTTCTATTTCTAAGTTATATCAATAGAAAATTTGCGAATATCTGATAGGGAATATAGAAAACTTTACTAAAGTTTTTTTTTTTTAAATTGTTATTCTTCACGATATCATATTATATTATATATTATATTATATTATTATATTATATTATTGTATACATTCATAAAGAGTAATGGTAAATTATATATATATATATATATATATATATATATATATATATATATATATACATACATACGTCGTTTTTTCAAAAGGAGTGTGCCATTTAGCAAACTTTACAGGTAAGGAAACATTTCTCGTGGTAGTTTATTAAGATGGCAAAACTTTTATAATTACAACATATTTTTACTTTCCCTTACCTATAAACGAAGTATATCATAAGAGTAAGTATTGCGATCGTGAAAATTTTCAAATTCGAGTTTTCAACGGAAATTCACGTTTTAAGGTCCCCTGAGTCCAAATAGCCAAGTCTCACAAAATGGTCTGTGTGTCCGTGTGTCTTTGTGTATCCGAGCAGTCTAGCTCAAAAATGAAAAGTTGTACGATACTGAAATTATCATAAGATAGGCACATGCATGTGAGGTTACAACAACTTTTTCGTCAAAATCGACTGACCGGCACTTTATATAATCGATTTTATACTTTTTTACAATTTTCTCGAAAACGGCTCTAACGATTTTGATGAAACTTGCCTAAATTATTCTTCATAAAGGCCTTTAACTTTTCATATATAGTACATCACCGAGGAAATGCAGGAAAAAAAGTTATAATGAAAAGAATATCTTATTTGCTCAAAATTTAAAATGTATGCATTTTATTGTAAATTATTTATAGAACTGTATGAAAGATAATTAAATTATTTAAAAAACAATAAAAGAATCATCAAAATCGGACCATTATTAGCAACGGTACAGCGCATCGGACTAACCGGAACTAGCTATTATATCAGGGATTCTACACTTTTTTTTACAATTTTCTCGTAAACGGCTCATGCGATTTTGATGTAACTTGCCCAATATCTTCTCCTTTCAGTTCTTTAACTTTTCATGTATGTAGTATATCAACGAGAAAATGCAGGAGAAAATGTTATAGCGAAAAGAAAATTTTATTTGCGCGTAACTTAAAAAGTGAGCATTTTACGGTAAATTGTGTATGAAATCATATGAAAGGCAATTAAATTCCCTAAAAAATACAATTATTTAAATCGAGCCTGTATTAGAAAAGAAACAGCGTATGTCATTAGGACTGCTAAACCTTAGAGGGGGGAAAAACCGGAAGGAGACGAATCCGACCGTACTTCCAGCAAGCCGCTAACCTGTTATTAATAAAACGCTTTGTAACAACGTATTGTAATAACATAAAAGTAGAAATTAACTTAATTATTTCTACTTTTATATTATTTAATTGAAACAAAATGATTCCATGGAAACTAAATGGAATTTTCATGGAAACTAAACCGAAACGTTTAAGATATATTTCCAGCTTGAAGAGCCAAAAATATTTAGTGTACAGAATTGTCGTACTAAAGTTATTAAAAAAACTAATTTAGTATACCATTGTGAGAAAAGACCTAAAAAAGTGCATTCTGGTGAGTTTATTTCGAGTAGTGTTTATGTGAACTCTTTAAAATAATTTTAAAGATTAATAATATAGGTTGGTAGGGAAAAGTTGTGATGCGTGCACCGCATTAGATTTTTAAGACTTCTAGCACTGGTCAAGATCAGAAGGATGACTGAGAGTCGTCAGTATTTGGTGCTTACGTCATCAATAGTTGATCTTTAGACCATTTCTAAATATTTTTTCGACATAACGCGTGCGGGAATCAAACATCTCATTTACGTCCCATAATAAGTTGAAACCTCAATTTCGAATTTTTGGCAATTATGCCTTTTACAAAAAAACGATGTCGATATATATATATATATATATATATATATAGTATTGTAATATCGGCAATAAATCTCTGAGTAGAATCTACACAAATCTGGGTCAACCTGTAGGATAATTCCTTCGTGCCATAATTAGAATGCTCGTTAATGAACAACAAACAATAACCAGCTTGGCTATTAACTTTAATTTGTATATTTAGATTAGTAATGTTTTGTTATTGTAATACTATATCATAGTTGATTAATTATCATTTTAGTTTGAAAATACCATGTTATTATTTAAAGTTATCTGTTTAGGCTAGCTCCCTCTTTGGAGTAGTCTTCTTACATTTTTTATTTATTTACTGATAAGCATTATATCAAACGAAGATACTATTATTAAAATATACCTACAATATGAAAACAACAATGTTTTAAATTACAATAAAAGAGAAATGTATCAATAGTCTTCATCAATTATTTCAGCAAACTTAATCTTCTTTCTTGGAAGTGACCATCAGACAATTCTATTCATTTAAACAACTCACAATCAACTGAAGAAGCAGGATGAATTGTGAGTTTAATGTTGAGATAATAGCAATCTGTAGTTCCATCTTCATCCATTGTATTCCTAATTTATGACTTCCAGGTCGTGTTAGAGCGTCTGGATGGAGTGCTCATTTTTCAATCTTCAGCTAAAGGGAAATCTGGTCTAGTTTTAAGTAAAACCACATAATTTGTAATAATAAAGCCATTTCCTACCTGAATAGTATTATTATGAATTACTTAGGGATAGAGTAATATTTAAATGTGTAGAATTACTTAGAGTACCTATTTTTGGGAGAAAGAAAATTCATCTTACTATTGAAATAAATTTTATTAATTTCAACTTAGCTTATGTATAATGGTTTTCATTACTCGCTTATTATATTGCCGCCTTAAGTCCAAATCCAAAAATTATCTTTGCATTCTCTAATGGCACATTTTCTCTGCTAAATAATGCCAATTCTTTCTGTCTAGCATTCATCGAAGTGGAATAATCGGAATTTAAAAATGACACCAAAAGCGTCTGTAAATGTTTCTATGTTTGTAATTCTACGTTAAAAATATTTTAAAAAATCGATTTGATAATCAATCATTGTTGGAACATGAATATAACTGATAAAGTTCTGGTAAAATAAATACTAGCTCCACCAGCAAGGTTCGAAGACAAAATGGTAATGTATAAAGATTTTTTTTAAATTTCAATTAATTTATAAAAATGTATACGTATTTTCTGTGAAAAATTATTACAGTAATAATAAATTACTTAAGAGACGAGAAGAGAAATAAATAAAATGTAAAGAAAAAAAACCTAATAAAGAACAAAATCCAGCACAACTCACATCCAGAGTCAAAAAAGTCACTAACCTTTTTTTTATTTTTGAGACTCTTGGCTTCTTCTTTGGATTTTTCAACTTAAATAAAATATATTACTAGTTCAAAATAGTATCTATTATATAATTTATTACCTTGGTATATTATAGTACATATATATTATATATTGAATATATATATATAAGGTAAAGTGCCCTAGTCGCCTAAGTTCTAGTCGCCTAAATTCGTCCCTCCAGTCATCTAGCGTTGATAGAGTTACTACCTGCTCACAAACTGTTGAAATACTTCAGTACCATCCAATTTACTGTTTTGAAGGTCTGTGTTTCGACTCAGTATTTTTCTACCATAGAACGAGGAGATGCTGGTTATAATTTCTGATAAACTTCAGAACGCTATTCTGGTGCATCAAGAAAAGATATTTTTTATTTCATCATTACTATTCGTAGACTATAGTTTTCAAATTCAAATAATCCGAGATCCATACGTTTAATCGGTAAGGAATAGAAAGCTGCCATTGTTATCATAGGTCGAGTCCTAAATTCGTCCCCCTCAAGAGTTTTCAACTCGTCTGTTGACAAACGAGGAGAAAAATTAGTTAAATGTATATATTTCATATTACATCACGAACTGTGTGTATCCTTTCTAAAAGTAGAAAACTTTGTTTGTGATTTTGTTTAAATAGATAATTAGTCACATTTTTTTATTGCATTTAATTGAAAATTAAATTGGGGTACGAAATTATGACCACAATTTTAAAATCCTAACACTTAAAAAAATAAATTTAGTTCTGTCTGATGACAGACAATATGAACAGAGCTGCTTTTATCAAGTTTTTGGAATTTTAAACTTTAGTTTAATATTTTAAATTTTACTTAAGAGGACGATATTTGGCCATCTTCCTTACCCTTACTTTAATATATTACAGATACTACGTTACAGCATTTACTGATATTTAGTAAATAGTATACTAGCTTTTTATACTTAATAGTATTCCAGATATTTAGTATCTAGTTGTCTCGTTTCATCACGAAGATCTACGGTAATTTTGATCAGTATAAATTTAATATATAATTTCTAGTTTTGGTCAAATTTTGGTTAATAGTAAACCTACAAGGATCGCATAACAATATTACGTTTGTAACCGGTTCCGTATATTCGTTTACGAATATTCGCTGTTCGTGCACGAATTAAAATGTTTGTGGTATCTAGTTACCGCATAACAAAGTGTATCAATCTTCGCCATAGCGCCATAACTTCGATTAACTAGTATTAGATCAGAACTCCATTCTTTATTTATCACGCGTCCATTTTTTAATTAATTACTTCTTTTTTTAAAAGAAAGTTCGGGTACTTAGTAAACACTGTTTTAATTGAAGTTTTCTTAAAGGTACACGAGGGTGAAAAAAAACTTCATTTAAATCGAATTATAACTTTAAGGAGTACTAAAAATGGACCACCGTTTGATTAAATTATTAATAACAGTTTATCTGAAATTATAATTTTATTATCATGGTTTTTATTACAACTAAAATAAAATAACCTTATCCGCTTTTGCAAAATTTAATATTTTCATTTGTTTATTATTAACGTTAAGTGAGCCTACAATGTTTTTTAAACCAGATTTATTCGTATTTTAATACCAATTCACCCAATTGAAAGTTATATTCACCTGTGAGTAGTCTACATAGCATTATTATTATTTATTTTTTTCATTCAAACTATTTTAAATATATAAATTTAAATTTATAAATTATAAATTTATTTTTGCAAAATATATACAAATTTAATATGAATTATATATATATATATATATATATATATATATATATATATATATATATATATATATATATATATACACCAAACAAATAATTAATGTTAATTCCATACATATCCTAATAAACATATTTCTTTGTTCTTTATTTCTTCCGAAATTAATACACTAAAATCACTTTGTTCAATATGTTCAAAGATTTTGAAAAGAAAATGCCAAAGAGCGATTTTCGTTTAATTTAAACCAGGAGGCCATGCTACGGAAACTGCTCGTAAGAGGGGTCAAGGAACCATTAACGAGTGCACAGGGCGGCGTTGGTTTCAGAAATTTCGCTGTGGAGATTTCGAGTTGGATACAAGGAAGTTCGTGGGCGCCATACCGTAATTGACAAGACCCAAACAAAACCATCCTAAAAATGGTGGAATAACTCGGCGTGAACCAAACCAATAGCGTACGCCACCTGAAGGCCGTTGGTAAAACAAAAAAGCTCGCCACGTAAGTTCCACCCGAGTTAAACGAGCACCAAAGAATTCGCCGCTTTGAAATCTAATCCCTTGTAAATTGTCCTTTGTTAATTGTCCTCATTTGAAACCTACTCCTTTCATTATTATCCATTTCTCGAATAGTGAGTGATATGTGATGAGAAATGGATCTTATACGATAACAGAAGGCGCTGTAGTCATTGGCCAGACAAAGGCGAACCACCAAGACATTTTCCAAAGCATGCCTTATCCATTACAGCTTTCTCAATCGTGGCTAGACTATCACTCTCGACAAGTATTGTCGAGATATTTATGCCATGCATCGGAAGCTGCAACATCTTTGCCCAGCATAGTGTAATCGGAGGGGACCGATCCTTGTCCACGGTAATGATCGGCCAAACATCGCACAACCAACGCAAGCGACGACTGCGCAAGTTGGGCTACGAAATCCTTCAACACCCATCCTATTCGCCTTTTTTCCAGGGATCCAAAAGTGGCAAAAGTGTATAGTGCCTGATGGAAATATATTTTAACATTATCAATATCTCGATTAGTGACGTATGATGAGAAATGGATCTTACATGTTAACAGAAGGCGTTGTACTCAATGGCTAGACAAAGACGAACCAACTAGACGTTGAAAATATATTCAATAATTTATTTTGAATAAATAAAATAAAAGAAGTAATGATATGGTATATTTCCAATAAATATCAAAAACCTGCATTATTTTTGCATCAGCCCAATACAATTCTATTGTAGGGGGAATCAATGACATTTTTTCAATAAATTTTTATTTTATTTTATAACACTGTTGAAGTGAAATATTAAATAACAACAATAATATTTTCACTTATGAAGTTTCTCATTTGCTCCAAATGTAGAAAATACTAGTATGAAAACTAAAATGAATTAAAACTAATATGAAATTACGTATATTTACAAATTATATAATAATACTGAATAATTGCATTGTAGACCCTTTTGCTTATTTATATAAAAAAAATAAACGATCTACTTAAAAAATATACAGTTAACAATTTAACAATACTTAAACGTATATGCTACATGAATCTAGTAGTGCCAAAATATAAATTTTAAGCAATTGAAATCAACTTCGGCTAGAGAATTTTGTTCTGGAATGTTCCAAAAATAATCTAATTATAAATATTTGCCTCTAATTTTAGTTTTACTCTTATTTTATACAATTTTGATTGTTTTTGGAAATTATAATATTTTGTCCTAAAAAATAGCAAAAGAATATTCAATACTATTCCTTTGTTGTTATTTTATTTTGTTAGTCTAGTTTATCTATGAGTATCATATGCCACGTTTTTCCATAATGCGAAAAACTAGTTAAGTTTAACGTAGACTCATGCTTTTGAGATCTTTGAGATTGTATAAATTATTTTCCACATAAATGAAAATGAATTCACACTTATAAAGACGTGTATATAATATGTTAATATCATTATCGAAATGTTAACTGAAATCTTTTTAGATAAACCTTATTCAAAATTTTTGAATTAATGACAACTCTAGTAGAAAAACATCCATAAAAAAAGAAATAAACTAACTTATTTCATTTTTAACAAACGAGTTCCCATCTTGATCCCAATATCTTTACAGAGTTCATTTAGGTTCTAACTTGAACTTAGATCACGAAATTGGTTTCCCTTTGCCACAATTCTCGTCACGATTAAACACGATATACTCGCACAGGTTTCCACGAGCTATAAGACTTCGTTTTCTTTTTCCTTCAAAGGCACGTCCTTATGCTTGGGCAGGAACGGGTGGATCAAGGGAGACAGAAGATCCCTGTTCACATCCTCCACTTTATTGGGTCCCGTGAAGTAGCTGACGACGAGGCCCACGGTGACTGAAATGATGCACCCCATGAAGCCGTAGTAGAAGAGAGAGACCTCGAACAGCGGGAAGACGTTACCGCTCGCTGCAGATGGCGTCCAGAGGCTGCAAGCAAATTAAAATCTAAATTGTTACAAAATTAATCTAATTTTGAATCAGTGATGTGGCAAGAACACTGGGATCAAAGTAAAACCTCTCACCCTAGCATTAGGAAGTAATCCTAAAGATTATAAAAGAACATCTTGATGACAATGAACAAGCGAAAAGAAGAGCATTGGAAGGGACTAAAACAGAATCCTGAGCTCTAGAAACTAAGCTGCTTACACTTACAGTATTACTATAAAGAAAATATTAGCCAAACAAAAATAAGGTTTTAACCTCGGAACAGGAGATGTTCACTAAAAAGTCACATAAAATCTCGTTTCGGCATCTCAAGGTATTAAAGGTCAGAGATAAAAAAAAGTGACAAAAATCTTTTTTTTTGTAAATATCTCATTTTATATGTGTGTTATTATAAAACTTGTAGAAAATTAAATTCTCTTCAAATTTGGTCTTTCATTCATTTTTTTGTAAGATCAACCGTTCTCTAGATACAAAGCGGAGAGGGGAAGGGAAAGAGCCAAAATAGGGCACTCATTTTAGGAGAAAGTTTGAATGTGAATTACGAAAATATAGGGCATTCTAAGTAAAATAAACCTTCTATGTCGTCCCAAAGCGGCTACCTTAAAAAAATGGTGACATTTTATTAAAGAAAAACACTAAAAATTTGGCTCATTTTTCATTGCGAGCTTCTTGAGGTCGATGAACGCGAAAAAATTACGAATACTTTTTTTATAGAAAATTAAAGTGGCTAAAATTTAAACTCTAATAGAGCTCTATACTATATTTCGAAACTTTTTTTTTTTATTCTTTTTCAAAAAACAAGAAATCACCATTATGTGAATTTATTTTGGCAAATATCATGGGAACTGTTCTTCCTACGATGATAATCATTATGAACTACTTTATTGTGAATTCAACTAGCTTTAATTTTAGTGGTAACAGACATCTGTGTGTCAAATAGTTCCTGAGATAAAGTATTTCGTATCCTGAGAAAATTTAGAATTCTCGCTGATTGTTTTTTTTTTTTTTTGTGCTAGAGATAATAACAATAATTGTGAGATTAAATTAATTTTTGAATTATTTATATATCAAATGTTTTAATTTAAAAGACTGCATTTATTAATAATAATTTTTATGATATTTTTAAATATTTTTTCAAAATATATCCTTTAATAAATTTAATATCCAAGGTAAAGAAAGAAAAAATGTTTTTCAAAGGAGAGCAGGTAATACTTTCAGACTGAAGGGGTTCCTGGAACTTATACATTCAAGAGTGCCTCAATCTTTATTTATTGATTCAAGAGGGTTCTGGCTCACTTAGAAATGTCAAGAACCACTGAATTATATTATAATAACTCACTTGGCATTGTTGATGGTTATGTTGAAGTCGCACTTGTCTATGGAGGTGGGTTTGACCGGGTGCACGAGGTAGCCAGCGGCCACCGCTGTTCTCGAACCAAACGTGGTGACGCCCATAGACAGCAGTCCAGCCAAACCGCCCGCGGCAGCTCCCTGCCACAACACATACAACACTGTCACTAAATACAGTATACAGCACTATCAGAAACATGCGTCTTAAAATATTTCGGTAATCACTTTACTGTTGGCGTGAGGGAAAAACAACCCAAGTAAGAATACACCTAAGATAGCTCCATGAGTTACTCCTCCAAGTCCTACTGAGATCTGAAATATTAAATAGAATAACATACATTTTACTATTTATATACGAATTTGTTAATATTTTTTATTATACTTTAATATTTTAATTGTTGGATTAGTTTTAGTTTATATTTCGTTCAAAAGTGCCAGAGATACGAAAAAGGAGAATTTTGCGAGAGAAGCGTTTGAATTTAACCTATTCAGGTTTATCAATGTCCATAAAACATCATCATGTCGGACATTTTCTTAATCAATACTACATTCCTTTTTGTTATAAAAAAAAAGTTTATCTTTATTTTTCGAACATTTAATCATAAATCAAATTGTCAGGTATTCTCTGTAAAAAAAAAGTTCAAGCTTCTTTAGAGTATATGTATACTAAAGAAATATTTTTCAAAAGAAAATAATTTTTTTTTACAAAACAATTACTCAAAATATTTTATCGAATGTCTTTAAGTACAAAATCGTATTTTAAACATAAATAATGTTTTCTTTTTTTTTCAGAAGCAAAATATTGATATTTTTTTACAACCTAACTCGTATAACATTGACGTCGTTTTTTGAAAAAGGCTTAAGCGCTAAAAATTGGAAATTTAGGTTTCAATTTATTATGGGACCTAAACACCACCTCTATCGGTTCCCGTTCACGATTTAAATGAAAAAAAAATTGGAAATGGTCTAAAAATCGACAAATGATGACGTAAGCACCATGTACTGACGACTATCAGTCATCACTCTGGCCTTTACCAGTGCTAAAAACATTTATAAAGGTTTTGCCCTCTTAATAAACTTCTTCTGTACACAATAAAGATTAAAATTAAAAAATATATATATTGTTTGGAGAAAAAACGTTTCATAAAGTTTTAACAAACAAGTACTTAAACCTTTTTCAAAAAACGACGTAGATATTATTTAAACATTACAAATAATTTATTGTTATCGTTGTCAAGACAACCTTTATAAAGTTATTCTCAGTTTGAAGGAAGCCGTTATGTTTGGCTAGTAAATTTTTATGCAATAGCTAAACTAAGAATATTTTTTTATTGCGGTAAATATTGTCATTAAAAGCTTTCTGAATAAAAACAAAATGTTTCGTATTGTGGCACTCTTCTTC
Organism: Rhaphigaster nebulosa; assembly: GCA_948150685.1. NCBI lineage: Eukaryota > Metazoa > Arthropoda > Insecta > Hemiptera > Pentatomidae > Rhaphigaster > Rhaphigaster nebulosa. The sequence continues at coordinate 55,218,111 of OX411312.1, forward strand.
CACGTAAACGACTTATTAATGAATGAAATAATAATTTAATTCATAAAAAGGTTTATGCGACTTAATAGAGAAAATAAAAATAAAAAAATCGAAAACAGAAATAAAAAAAAATATTAAAATACACATTAAAATTAAAAAACAACATATTTTTCGATTATGTACACTATTTTTATAAATTGAAATTGTTCTATATATTTGTTATATGTTACAACAAAATGTCTAATAAGATTTAAAGTAATTATGCTGTGTGTAGAGCGACCCAATATAGTTGGACGCACCCCTTTGATAATAAAGTGTTTCTCTCTCTCTCTCTCTCTCTCTCTCTAGGATAGTATATTTGAATGGTAATAATCCGCCATTCTGTATACCATAATAATTAACAAACCTCTAACCCTATCAATGAACCATATACCTCAACCAGAGATCCTAATTTCGCCACCACCACAACAAGCGCAAGGCATACGAAACCGAATGCAGCAGCTATTATTTTCATAATAGTGGCAGCTCTTCCGTCTGTAGTTTTGCCGAAAGCTGGTTGAATGAAGTCTTCATAGAGAGTTCCAGCAACGGTGTTGAGTCCGGTGGACATAGTACTGAAAAAGAAATTCATGGAGATATATTTATTACTCTAGTAATGGTTTTCAATAAAGTGCTCAAGTAATTTTAGATTAAATCGTCTAATAGTTTATACATAAATTTTGCATTTGATTGGGAGGATTGATATTTAAGGAGGTGAAGAAATAATTGATACTTGAAGGAAGATAGGGAAGAATCTGTACGGATAGAGGTAGGCAAGTAATTCCAAAAAGAGGAGGAACGAACAAGAAAGGATTTGTCGAAGGAAGCAATTCTATGTGATGAAGTACAAATATTGATTGGTTGAATTCTGGTCTTCAAGGAGTGGATATAGGAAAGTATGGTAAGGGGTTCGGTGATATAATAAGGATTAGGAGTTTCCTTAAGACTGGTTATAAATTTTTGCTGAAGAATATTGAAGTCAAGGAATACCATTTTTAATGTGCTCTAAACATCTATTAAGTAATTTATTTTACTTCTACAGAAATATATTTATTATAATATAAAGCTTAAGAATTAAAATAATTACCTCAAATACAATCATAATTCATACGGTAAAGTTTTAAGTGCATTTTAATTCGTGAAAATAATTTGAATTGGATATTGGCAATCAATTACTTTTCATTTCATTTCAAATTAAAATGTATAGAAAAAATAATTATTGCATGATCGCGCTAACAAGATTACACACCCTTACTGGAAAATTTATGTTTTGAAAAATAAATATTAGAAAAATATTGTTTTGCAATCTTCCTCCGTAATTTAAATGTAATATATAAGCTACTAGTTAAGGTCCCTTCAATTGTGCTAGGATTACATATACCCAAAACAACAGAAATATTTAATAGAAGAATAAAATGAAATCTGTAAATAATTTTAATTATTCAATAATTTATGGAAAGTTATTTTTATTAAGAATAATAATTTGTCAATATTTACAATACCTGAGTGCAGCACAAACGACACCAGCCAAAAAGAGCCCAGAGAGACCTTTGACATTGCCAGCGACATCAAGAATGAAAAACGGAAGGATCTGGTCCGACCTCGAAATCATCTGAAATATTTTTTATTAGTTTAGACATTTTATTTACTGTTCGAAGAAACGAGACAATATTGTACATACCCCACTTGTCTTCGGGTCGCAGTTCTTGTATGTTGCGTATATCACTAAACCCATATACCCGCTGAGAAAAAAGAGAATGAAGCAACCTATTTTGAAGTTGAGAACTGCTCTGAAAAATATAATGGCATCTTAAATGGTTTAGATACACTTGGGTAGAATCATGCGTACTGATGTTGAGACATTTCTTACATTTTCGCTTCTCTCATCGTCCTCAACGAAATGAAACGTTGAATCGCTGAAGGGCTGATCGTGCCGCTGCCTGTCCAAGTGAACGTTATTCCTATCACGATCGTCCAAAAAGACAGACGAACTCTTGGGTCTATATCCATCCTGCAATTTCAACGTAATTATGTACTTCATTAATATTCTTTTTAATTAAAACAGATATAATGAATAAAGTACTATCTATATAACAAAACATGGCAGTGAATTGTGTAGGACCATCCATTTGATATCACTACGATTACAGTTCTATAAGGTCACGAGGCAATCTCTTTTTTAGACGCCGCGGAGAACTATCAGAAATTAATGGAAAGTAAAGTTAGAAATTAGTGGTTATAGATTTTGTAATGGAATGATAGGTTTCCTTCTGTGGGCTAAATCATCAATATTCAAGGTCATCAAAAAGGTTACAATTATGGATGAATTTTTTAGTGACGTAATAAGGAGCATTGTGGATTTTACAAAAGGTTTTGAATAGAAAAGATTGAATACGGGAGGAATTTGATGGTTTGCATTAGTTGAACGGCTCTCCAAACCTTTTAGTCTTAAAACCAATCTGACTCCTCTACTAGAAATGTTGAAAAAATATATCGATATTTTGGTCCGAATTTTTTTTTCTATATATCGTAATATCTATATTATAATTAAAGCATCGAAAACCAATAATTTTCAATAATAAAAAAAAAAACAGAAAGAAATATTTTTAAAAAAAATCTATAAAGACGGCTGGTTCGACAAACAAAGAACCATACAAACTTGTAGTGCGGTGTGTTCGTATTACTCTCAATAGTGGCTGGATTCTAGGGATGGGATGTCGAAAACAAAATATCGATATTGATATTAATATTCGGTTAACCATATCGATATCTTGATAATATCACCAGTGAAATATCGATATTTTAAAAACAATATCTTAATTATATCGGCACAGAAATAGCGACATTATAAAGACAGTATCTTAATTATATTAAGATATTATATTAATATCACCAGTGAAATATCGATATTTTAAAAACAATATCTTAATTATATCGGCACAGAAATAGCGACATTATAAAAACAGTATCTTAATTATATCGGCACCGAAAAACCGATATGTGCGAGTCCCTATAATATATTAAAAATATCGAGACCCGAAATAAAATATCGACATTTTTTCCGGTATATCGAACTATTCATATATTCAAAAACTATCGATATGATAAAGCGATACTCGTATTTATTGTCGATATTCACATCCCTTTCCTTTAAGTCCAAAGGGCAAAGACCAAACAAGTTCATCACACAAACATACTCATAAGTTATATTCAGTTTCATACTTATTATGTATTTCAGTAATTGTGTTTCTTAATTTATCGTTAAATAATGATATCTAATCATTTTTTTGTAAAACTTTTCTTTTGGGGTTTATCTTAATTATATTGGTTATTTATAATATGCCTACATTATACAGTCATAATAAATGGAATAAATATTTAAGGAAAAATTGATAATATTAATTAAGATGGAAATGTGATAAAAAACGGATTATATAAGATACATACCTTGAGGAGAGGGGAGAGCTATTGTAAGGTCATGGATCAATTGATAATAACTAAGAAAATTATGGAAAATCAGTAGGTAATTATAACGGAAAAAAATTGAAATATGACAATATAAATAGCGCAATGAATAAATGATAATGAATATAATTGCAAAGAGAATTGATATTAATAGTAAATTTAAAAAACCGACAATGAAAGTATATGAGACAAATAAACTTTTGTGTAATTAAAAAAAAATGATAAAAAGAAATGAAAATAGGAATAAATAAGCAAGTATAAGAGTAGAAGAGTATAATCAATATAAATTGATAGTTTTAATTGCAAATACTGGCTCTTTTTTTTAAATAAAAAAACATGTAATTTTGTACATGCAAGTGGATGGTTTTGTGGATTAATGAGAGAAATGAAAAGTAAAATAAGTTATTTAAGAAAAATATGTGTTATGTATAGTAATGTGATATTAACATGCTGTAATGTTTGAGTATAATTAGGTTTATAGCATACTTGAAAATGGTATAAACTGTCCGAAATGTAATGTAAAAGGAATTGAGTAAATAAAAGAATATTGAAGTATGATGGGTTGCATTTTTTTTTTTTTTTTTCAAGAAAAGAAATAACCAATTAAATCTGATTATAATTTTGAATGATTTACTTACATTGTAAATTTTATCTAATGTGATATTATTTATAATTTATGTTCATAGTAATTTATGTGCCTGCGGGCTGTAGTTTGATAGTTGGTCTGGTCCTGGTTTGGTGGAACTCCGAAGTTCAACTTGGTATATTCAAATGGTCAGATTATAGTGAATTGGAAGTTTAGAGAGCTTGTTTAGTAAACGTTGATGCAATAAGCATTTTCTTGTCGTTTCAGTCTTGTGAGAGGGTTCTTAGTCTGTCACCTGTCTTTAAAAAGTCCTAGGTAAAAGAAGGCCCTGTTTTACAAGGATAAGCGGGATATTATTAGAGGATACTGTAAGGCTGTAGGTTTACAACGAAGGGTTATAAAAAAATACATATACATGTTAATTTAAATCTCTAATTTAAGGATAAGATATGTAGTACACACCGGAAGAACTCCAATCTCTCTCCGTCGCTGGCGGCTTCAAAAACTTTCGCTACTCCGCCAACTTTAATCGTTCCGATGACCGCTACAATGACAGCTGACAGAACCATAATCAATCCTTGAATGGTATCCGACCACACGACTGCTTTCAAGCCGCCCTGTTGTGGCAAAATGCTCAGTTTAGTCGGAAAAACAAATATTAATTAGTATAAATTTGATTCAAAACTTACAAATGTGGTGTAGAATATGCAAACTGTACAAACGACAATTGCTATCGTATAGACGTCGAAATTTGAAGCTGTAAGTACAATACAATTATAACGATTTTGTTATGGAATAATCGAGAAAGGGTCAATCCATTTTAAATCACACAGTCCATATTGCTCGATATTTTTGATTTGTATGATTTTTTAACCATTTTTTTTCTATCATTTACTGACTGCAAAGCTATGTGTAAAACATTTTTCAGGCTCAGACATTTTCTTTTGTCGCCATTTTAAGTTACCTCCGCAGCTGAAAACAATTTTTGGGAAAATATCTGTAACTCTGGTAACTTTACAGATATCGAAATAAAATAAAAAATAAAATTATGGTAAGGGTGAGTTCTATATTTTTCGTCAAACCAACACATCAATTATGAAGTAAGAATAGTGGTTAAAAAAATCACGAAAATTGGCATAAAACGTGACATTTAGCGCTGTCAAAGTAATAAAGAAAATAGAATCACCTTTGATTTTTTTTCTTGTATAGTTTTGTCATTGTACTACTTGCTGCAGACATTTCTTGAGCGAAAAAGGTTCGTAAGCCATACTCCTTTCATCTCTCCTAGGGAAATAGAAAATCATTTTTTTTAATTTCTCGTTTTTTTTTTCGCTTCGTAGCGAATCTCAATTTTGTCGTTTTGGTGCTTACGCCTTTCTGCCTCGACCCCGTCGATATATACAGTTTATACCTCTATGAAATATCACATCTATGACATTTGCTTCACAGCTGAGTTATAATGCATGTTCAAGGAAGAAGATATACCCTCTATATAGCCCACTCTCGCGAGGCAAAAATGTATTATAACTCTAAATTTATGTCATATGTTTCTATCATATACCTGGTGGTGTACATTTTATTAGCGTCTTAATTTTTCACTCAGTCCCTTTTGAAATATTCAACTTTAACTGTGACTGAAAATGACTTACAGCCAATTTTGAAAAACCATATTAAAAAAATAACAAAGTTCTCTAGGTTGGAATTTCAACAGCTAGTATTATAGTGATAAAACTATAATAGAAAAAAAATCAAAGTAGCTTTTCTTTAATACTCTTTTCCAGCGCTAAAATTCTCGTTTTATGTCAGTTTTCGTGAATTTTTTTAACCATTTTCTTCGCTACTTAGGTTTATGTTGTGTGGACAAAAAATGTGGACCCCATCCTTATCATAATTTGAGTTTTGATATCTTCAAAATTATTAGAATTAGAGAATGAGAAAACTTATTTTCAGCTCCGAAGAAAATTTTTAAGTCTGAAACCAGTTGAGTCTTAGTCACCAAATTTGTGTAATATGTTTCTATCATATAGAGGTATAAATTGTAATAGTTTCATAATTTTTCACAAAGTCGCTTTTGATATATTAGATTTTAAATATTGCTGAAAATGACTTTTGGCCAAGTTTGAAAATTCGTGTAAAAAAAAAACTAAAGTTTTCAAGAATTGAAATTTCTACAGCAAGTAGTGCAATGACAGAGCTATATAAGAAAAAAAAATCCAAGGTCAATCTATTTTCTTTGACACCATTAAACAGCGCTAGAAGTCTCGTTGTATGTTAACAACTTTCCTCACTACTGAGGCGATGTGCTGTGAGCACGAAAAATGTAGAGCATATCCTAATAATAATTTTAGTTGTTTTTTTTTTTTCGATATATGTAAAATTACCAGAGGGTGAGACATTTTCCCAAAGGTTGTTTTCAGCTGCGAAACTAACTTTACTGGCTTTACAAGAAAAAGTATGAGCCTGAAAAAAGTTTTACCAGTGGTTTTGAACTCACCAAATGACAGGGAATAACTGGTAAATAAATATTATAATTGAACAACAAAATTAATTTAAACGAGGTGATTTCAAATGGATTGACCCTAATGTAACTATCTAATTGTAAGCTAGAGAGTCATTTTCAAAATAAATGCAATTTTAAATAAATAATTTTTCAAAATACCACATCTTGTCTTAAATTATTAACAAAGCATTGTGATAAATTTTATTATTACATTCTAGTCGAGTTCTCCGAGTTTAACTGGTTTTGCATGCTCAGACTCAAAAAGAAATTTTTTTTTTTATCGTAAACTATTCTTGCTTCTTTTATGAAAAGAGTTATACATAGGTATATTATGAGAGTTCGGGAAATGGGAAGGGTCCAAAAATATATAAACCCAGTAAAATCGAGCTCGTGAGATCATTTTGTAAGCGAAATTTATTTTCAGGGGAAAAATAAATAAACTCATACATATTTATTTTGTTTCTGATATTTTATTTATGTTAATTGCATTTGTGAATGCTTTTAGGCTCCAGGCTTAAGTAAAATATCTTAATTTCAAAATCCTACTACTTCGTAGGGCATTGGGATTTTTCATATTTAAGGTAACACTCATGACCAGCAACATTTCTGGCAAATTGGGATTGCAAATTTTATAAATGGCTAACAGTGCGGTTTGAAATTATGAGATAATGCTATTTGAGTAAGAATGCCATCAACTAGAAAACTAAATTGAATGAATATCCACACTATTACATTTAAAGTTAATTATTAGGGCAACTCTCATGAAACATAATTAAAATACTGACCATATTATTCTACATTTCAAACTTTTCTTTCTCTACGATTAAACTTGGCCTGACAAAACTCACAAATCTGCTGTTAACGGTAAACAAAATGGCTACTCTTTAAGAACCTAACAGAATAAATATTCCCATAAATCCCTTTCAAACAAAAATCTAACTCCTCACAGATTTTTAGGACAGTACTAAAACTCGATAAATTAATATTGAAACAATAACGTTTATGGTATATCTTACTTTATGTATTATTACAATATTCATACTTAAATATTGTACTTAAGTATTAAATAAATTAAATTTATATATTTATACAGAAATAACTAAAGATGTTATAGCCTGCGGTTAAGGACAGAAAAAAAATATCTTCAACAAAATATAGTATGTATTTTTTTTTCTGTTTAGCATGTCGCTTTGTATAATTAACTTTCCTTTATCTATAGAATTTAAAATCATTTCTATAGTGATGTAGAAATTTTTTAAAATAAAGTGAAACCAATGGACTATAATGATGCATAAATTTTGAAAATGACCCTAACAAAACATCCTACATATGAATTCATTTGATAAGATATGATTCACAGTACGACTAACCTTGGTTTAGCGCAATTGCTGGTCCGTATATTACTATTGGAATGTAGATCAACTGTAAATTAAAATTCCTGTTCAAACATTAGTTGAAGAAAAAGAAGATAGCAATATAAATAAAATACCTACCAAAGAAAACGTGTACAGAAACGAGACAACATTTCTCACAAATTTATTAAACCTCAATTCCATGTACTGAAAAAGAAAAAAAAAATCATTGTATTTGTACATCTGTTTTGTAGAACTTAATTAAGAGTTCCACTTTCAAACAAAGTCTGCATTTAATTTGCTTTTTTTTTTTTAATTTAGGGGAACCGTTTTCTACATTAGGTTTTACAAAAGTCCTTTATAAACGGAAACCCTTTTAAATAATTTCATTTATCTAATTTATACCGTTGTTAAATTTTTTCACTGTTATATGCTACAACTGCCTTTGTATTTCATAATATTAAAAAATACAGAGTTCACCAGAAGAAATATGAGCAGTGGAAGTATGTTGCAACATCAATAGCTTCAATTTCCCACTCATCATAATTCCCTCCCAATGCATGATATGCACTTGATGGGATCCTCGTCCCACTCAAATTATTAACCCTCGATATCAAACCACTTACAGGTTCAGATTTAGGCTTACCAAAATTAACTTGATTGTTAAACATCACCATTATTCGCCGGAAAATTGCATTAAAAATATTAAATCATGTTTTCCAAATATTTCTATAATAATGATATCACTTCAATGTTCTGAATGTCTTTAATACGTAAGCTTTTACGTCGATTTTCTCAAAATAATATCTGTACAATCCAACTGTAAAAGTGTCCTCTTTTATAGATTTGTAACACTGTAAAAATTTAGAAAAAAATATAAAACAATTGACGTTTATATCGCAATGGCTATAACAAAATGAGAAATAAGACCTGGCTGCTTCCAAAAGGCCCAACAGCGAAAGACTGTTGCATAAACACCGAGCTGACCCATCCCCGCCTACTTTAAGGACTGCACCGACCGACCTGCCAAATATATGACAATACACCGCTAACCTTAGAATATTTATTTGAATGTCAAAAATATGTCAGAGAAAGGCAAGCGATGAATATAGACAGTTCTAATTCTATAACTATAAAGAAAGCAATGGAATCGAAAAAACAATAAAATATCTAAAAGCTATAAACTTCGTCGGAGTAATTTAAGAAGAGCAGACGTCGCTAATGGCTCCAGCAGTCGTGTAATAACAGTAAAAGTGTAATAAAAAAAATATCATGGGTATTCGAGCAAAAGTCACCAATTCCAGTTAATGCATTTTAAGATTTATGATTTCTGTCTGGTGAAAAAACAAGGGCTAAATTATCAATGAATTTATCAATCAAATTAGAGTCAAATAAGGTATTGAATGTTTACCTAGGGAAAATATATATTATCATAAAAAAAATTAACCTTGAATTTTCGACAATTTTAGACTAAGTGACTTGGTTGAACGGTCACGATATAGCTATTGCCTATGATTTCACGTATCGAACGAGGCGGGAAATCCTCTAGTATTCTTTTTAATTTAAAACGTAATCAGTGCTACCAACCTGAATAATAAAAATGCTTGGAGTTTGAAATGCGTCCTGAAAGTATATTGAAACAAATTGTTTCAATAATTGCCGAATAATGCTGAGGAAGGTAGCGTCAGGACAGTTCCCTGTGTCTGTCAATGTTTGTTTCTCCTTTTAACATAAACCTAAAGGACTTTCGATTGTACTGCCCACTGTTGCGACTTGCAGAGACTGCTGGCAGTTGACTACTAATTTGAATGAACTGAACGGGGCATATTCCGTTGTCACTGAACAAATGACGCCATGCCTATACTGCCCTTACAAATCCGTTTAGGATATTTATTATCGAAATAATCGTAAGAATAACGGCCATTTAATGATTTTAAATTTATTACTACGGACAGTAATTAATTAATAATAGTAATATATTTAAAATCAGAGTCATACCTTCAATACTTCTATAAATACTACAAGAAGCCATCACTCTGTAGAAGTTGGGTGTTGAAATTTAATTTATTGATACATAATGATTAAAATTGTATACATAAGTAACTTATTCTTATTATTGAACCGAGCAAAATGGCTTGTTGACTAAATAAGATCACTATTCCGCCACCGCGTGTATTTCTACCCTTGCGATACAAAGGAAAACCATTAAATTTAAACCTAACATTTTTATTTACCAATATTTTAACTTAAGATGTTTAGTATGAACAGAGTTTGGCGCCAAGGTCAGTAGTTTCAGCAGTAACCTTAACAGCAGTAACAGTTAGCGTTAGTTAAGGATTGATCCTTCTACAACATTTGAGTTAGCGTTAGCGTTTGGTAAGCGCTGCCAACCGTTACCGCGGGCAGTACCAGCGAAAGTCTATCTTTAGAGGAGGGATGAAGGGTGAAAGTAGTATTGTTGGTGAGAGGGATGCTTGGTTTTTTTCAATTTACTCGGCTTTACAGTGTCTTAAAACAAACAAAGGAGCTAAAACGATGTGATAAAAATATTTTCATATGATTCATATGATTTTCTCTTGATTTAAACAGTTTTGATTTTTGCGCCATCCAAGGGTGGCGACCGGGTGCCTGGCACCACAGCGCTCTTCAAGCTACTCCAGTGTACATATATATATATATATATATATATATATATATATATATATATATAGGCCGCCTGAACCAGCCTTCTCCACCTCTGCCTATCTTGGGCTACTGCTTTCCAGTTTGCTGCATGCAGCTCTTTCGCATCTTTGTTGATCCTATCTATCCATCTGGTTTTTGGCCTTCCACGTGGTCTCTTGCCAACTATTGTGGCATTCATCGTTGTGAAAAGGCGTCCTGATGGATTGCTTCGAGCTACATGCCCCGCCCATCTTAACCTCCTTGCCTTCATATCATGAGATATTGACTGACCAGTTTCTGTAAGTAGTTCTTTATTGGTCTTTCTTCTCCAGGATTTTAGATTCTGATCCCATATCGCTCCGGTTATCGTGCGGAGGACTTTCCTTTCAAATCTCTCGATTCTGCTTTCTTGGGTGCCGGTTAGAGCCCAGGTCTCGCAGCCGTACATCAGAACTGGTTTTATCACAGCATTGTACACCCTTAATTTGAGATTTCTGGAGATTTTTCGGGATTTCAGTAATCTTGATAGAGAGAAGAAAGCTCTATTTGCGCTTGTTATACGCTGGTCTATCTCTGTATGCTGGTCATTGACTGAGGTTATTGTGGAGCCGAGGTATTTAAAGCTGTCTACTTTCGGGAATGTTCTGCCATCCACGCAGATACTATTGTTGGGGTGGATTTTTCGGCTAACTATCATGTATTTTGTTTTGTCTTCATTTATTTTCAAGCCGATTTGCTCTGCTTCTCGTAACAGAGTCTTAGCAAGTCTCTCAATGTCCTCTTCATTGATTCCAAGGACAGCTATGTCGTCCGCATACGCTAGGATTTTATGTTTCATTCCGACGTGCACCCCTCCATTTTCGAATGAAGTTGTTCTAATCACCTTCTCAAGGGCTAAGTTAAACAGCATCGGCGAGAGTCCATCCCCCTGCCTCAGACCTGTTCTAACTTCAAAGGCTTCAGACACATCTCCTTGTATCAATACTCTGCATTTGGGGTCGTTTGTACACGCCTTAGTCAATCTCACCAATTTCCCGGGAATACCCAGCTCAGTCATGATTTTCCATAGGCAGTTTCTGTCCACGGAATCATAGGCTGCTTTGAAATCGACCAATAAGGCGTGCACATCCTGCTCTACTTCCCAACGTTTTTCGACAGATCTTTATCCTGTTTTAGGATAAAGATCTGGTCTAGCGTGCTCCTTCCTCTTCTGAATCCTGCTTGGTGGTCGCCTATTATATTTTCATAGTGGGGATGTATCCGGTTTAGCAGGATATTAGTCATTATCTTATAGGCGACCGGAAGGAGTGCTATGCCTCTGTAGTTACCACATTCATACATGGACCCCTTCTTTAGGATAGGGCATATTAGACCTGTGTTCCAAGCCTCCGGTATCCTTTCCTCCTCCCATATTTTCTGGATTAGTTCTAATAGCTTGGTTCTTATAGTTTCGCCTCCATCTTTAAACAGCTCTGATGGTATGCTGTCCAACCCTGGGGCCTTTCTTCTTTTAAGCCTGTCGATAGCTATTTCCACATCCAGAATGTCTGGTTTTTCAACCTCTTGCGGGTCGAGGTCTTCAGCGTGGTCCATGTCTTCTTCGTTTGTGGGGTTCCCTTGGTTGAGAAGCTGCTGGAAATGTTCTTTCCAGATGCTTAATACCTTTTCTTTTGATGCCGTCAGTTTGCCATCTTTTCCTCGCATTTGCGTGTTTCTCGCTTTATATCCTACCCTTTCTTTCCTGATGTCTGCGTAGAATTCACATATATTTCCGGCCTGCCAGTTGTCCTCAATAGTTTGCAGTCTTTCTTTGAGGAATTCTCTTTTTGCTTTTCTTATTATTCTGTTTGTCTTTGTCCTGGCGGCGGCGTATTTTTCCAGCGTGTCATGATCAGCTTTGGCTACGGAGAGAACTTTAATTTTTCTTCTTTCCTCCACTGCCTTTTCACATGCTTCTGTGAACCACTTCTTGGCTTTTCGTTTCTCCTGAATACCTATTACTTCCTTAGCTGTTTCGTTTAACCCGGTCTCTAATGCCTCCCAGTGTTGATCAACCGTGAGGCCCTCTGAGTCCAAGGGTTCGAATTTATTCTTCAGTTCAATTTGGAAATTAGCTTTTAATTCAGGATTTTTCAGATTATGGACTTCGTACCTGTTTCTTTCCACATGGTCCCCTACTTTGTTGATTCGCTTCAGCCTCTGACAGAATTTGATCCTAATCAGAGTGTGGTCCGAATCACAGTCTGCTCCACGGTAGCTTCTTATGTCTTGGATGGAGCTCTGATGTCTCTTATCTATCAGCACGTGGTCAATTTGGTTTTTAGCACCTTTAGGGCTTACCCAGGTGTACTTGTGGATGTCTCTGTGCGGGAACATCGAGCTACTGACCACTAGACCCTTAGCTGCTGCAAGACTAATACATCTCACTCCATTGTCATTGCTCGTTTCGTGAAGGCTTTGGCCTCCGATAATGGGCCTGAATTGGGGTTCTCTGCCTATTTTGGCATTGAAGTCACCTATGACTAATTTGATGTCATATTTTTGAGCCTGGTCCACTACTTTTTCTAGCTGATCGTAGAAATCATCCTTCACCTCATCATCTTTGTCTTCAGTTGGTGCATATACGTTAATAATCGTGGTATTAAACCAGCGACCTCTAATTCGTAATACACTTATCCTCTCGTTAATCGGGGTGAAGTTTATAACTGATTTCCTTGCAGCTGGACTAACTATAAATCCAGTGCCAGCTGTTCCGTTTTTGGCATTTCTCCCGGTGTAGAACAGTGTGTGGCCATCAATAGTGGTTTCACCACCTTCTGGCCATCTTATATATATATATATATATATATATATATATATAACAATATTAATGAAATATATTTATCCTAGTTAAAATTTAATTATTACAAAAAATTATTCACATATGTGTTTAAATATTATAAAACTGAAATCGAAATAAAATAAATTAAATACGTACAAACGAACTATAAAAGAGAAAAAATATAGCTATATGAACATTAACCATAAATAAACAATTAGTATAAATATGAAGAAGTAAATTAACAGAACAAAAATAATGCCTATGAAAAATACCTATATGAACCATTATTAGGAGAGCATACATCTTTCTTTGCCAACAAACACAATTAATAGATTTGAACAAAAAAAAAAAATAATCATTAAAAAAGTATATCTAAAAAACATATTTTACATTTTTTCGTCAAGATAAAATTGTTTTATGTAAATGAAATTTATTATTTTATAACATACAAAAGGCAAGTGACAGAATTCCATTCTTAATATTAGAAATATTTATTTTTCATAGAGGTTTTACTTTTTTTTTATTTACGTCTGAAATGCTAGTAAAATTTTGAATCTATTTGATAACTATTTTCTCTTATCGAAATTGTATTAATTTATTTTATACCTTCTTATTAAATACTTGTAACATATTTTTATAATAATTTTAAGGAAGGATATTTTGAATCAGTTACCTCATAAAGTGATAGCAGCTGAAGTTTGTAAAACACTGGTAAAAATACGAAGGCGCATAAGAAACCAACGATAACGAAGCAGATTGTTGCCAGTAAATATTGAGTACCGTAAGTGTAGACTTCTGCCGGGGTACCGAGAATAGTGTTACCTGAAGTAAAACTGAAATTAAAAAATATTTTAGTTATATATATTTATAGAGAGTTCTAAATTTGAACTATATTTTACTGTTCAATTCCATTTCTAATGATATCGAATGAAAAAATCGCTGCAAATTATAACACAAAATATCTGTCTCCATTCACTCGACTTTCCTTGAAGCAAGTAGGCTAAGATGGACAGGATATGTGGCCATAATAGAGGGTGAAAGCGTACAGAGGAAAATATTGGAGAAAAAACGGTGGAAAATGAAAAACGAAAGAATAAGAAGCTGTTGGAAGTGGAGGAATGGTCAAATATAAAATGGAGAGAAATGCGAGGAAGCTGGGAGTCCGTGATTGGAAAAGAAAGGCGCAGGAATGGACATGCGTATACAATCTTAAAAAAAAGACATAATTTTTTTATTTTTAAGGATAAACATGGAAATTAAATAAAAAAACTATTGTTAAAATTACCAAAAATATTACTCAAAATACATATCTTATCTTGGTATGAAAATTTTATTTTTTCAAACATTTCGGGGGAGCGAAGGTGAATATATTCCCCTGATCCCCTCTCCTTCGTACATCACTGGGAATGGAAGAAATGAAAAAGGATAGGTCCACAAGGCCAAGGGTCACAAACGCCGGAGAATGAGTTAGTCTACAAAGTTCCAATACGCTATATCTCTGCTAATACAAATCCGGTTTCAATGATTTTTTTTTTTTTTTTTTGTTTGTTTTGGAGAGAATTTTATTATGTTTCGCTTTACCACAACAATACCCCAATAAAAGGACCGAGTTAAGGGCTTATAAAATGTCGAATCGACTGCCATCTTGAAACGAAATGATGGATGGCATTGTCGAGTTCCGAGGACCATCCAATTTGTGACTCCATTAAAATATCATGAAAACCGATGCAGTAGAAATCAATAAAAACTCAGATTTTGAAGAGGGTTCAACCTTTCTTTTTTCTTGGTCGATTACATTATATTTAAAACCAAAATATATAAACCAAAAAAATGTATGATCATTGTGAAGGAATTTAAGACAATTTTAGGTATATCAATTTATTCAGAACAACTAAAACATTATTATTTCATGGACAGTTACTGAAGCATTTTATAATTCGTTTCACAATAATTTATTATTGTTTTTGTTATTAGCAGTAGAAGATATCTTACCTTGAAACCAAAGATATGGAAACTGGAAAGAGACCCATTTTCTTTCCCCCGAGGAGGTATCCATTAACCGTATTCTGCCCATCAGTCTTAATAAAGCCGAAGTATACACCAATGAAAGAAGATATGCCCAAGACGAGAAAGAATGTGGTATATTCAATCCAGTCGAATACTACGGCAGGCATCTGAAATATTAAAAAAGTCAATAATAACTCAACACATATATATATATATATATATATATATATATATATATATATATATATATATATATTTATATATAGATATATATATATATATATATATATTCGAATACGAAAATTGTTGCTTTTGCTTCAATAGCTTCCAGTGGCGTATATTTCTTTGAGAATAAATGTCTGATTTTTAGTTTCACTATTTCCGAAATAAAAAATTATTATTAACTTGGCTATTATAACTTTAATAGTCAAGCATAATGACTTCCTCCAAACTGTTATCGGAGAGTTACTTTATAAAGACCTTCTTGATAAGGACAGTAATAAATTATTTTTAATGTTTTAATAATATTATTATCATGCCAGTTAGGTGGCCAAAAAATATCAATATTTTGCTTCCGTATGAATAATTTAAAAAATCATTATTTATATTAAAAATCTTTTTTGTATTTCACACATTCAATAAAATATTTTGAATTTTTTTTTCTTCGAATTCACTTAATTGTTTAGTAAAAATGTTTTTATTTTTCTAAATGTGTCTTTATTATGTATTATTACTAAAGAAGCTTGTATTGTTTTTTTATGAAAATCTGCCATAATTCATGATTCTATGATCAAAAAAATTAAGGTAACCATTGTACTATATATTAATATCAAAAACATTATTTATTTCTTTTATTACTAAAAAACTTTTTATAAAAATATCTGATGTGGACAACACATGACTTCCTTGTACGCCTATTAAACTATAAATCGGTGGCTCAAAAAGTGATCCTGAATTTGGTTACTAGTTTCCGAAGATCGCAATATCTCAAAAACGGCTAACCGTTTTTGAGTTATGCGAAATACGAACGAACGTACGTACAGAGGCCACTACGAGACTAGTCAAAATGGATTCAGGGATGGTCAAAATGGATATTTCCGTTGAAATCTGAAAACCGAAAATTTTCGCGATTACAATACTTCCTTTACTTTGTACAAGGAAGCAAAAAAGGGTGTGATAATGTATTATATCTATTAATTGTCCACGATAATAACCCTTTTTATACTCCACACAAAAACTTCTTTTTTCTCTTTAAATAGTCGATGTTTAAGGCTACTTTGCCCAATATCAAGACTGCCGTCTATGAATCAAAAAATTATTTAAAATTAATTTATTATTCTAAAACATTCAAAATATCCCATTAAATTTTTATGTAACTATACTTTACTATAACATCTCATAATTCACACACAACTAATAGTAACAATTAACCTAAGCACAAAACCAAAAAAAAACAATTAATCAATGATAATAATTTAGAAAAGGCCCATAAATCGAGCGCTATGCAAACTAATTATTATTATTAATTATCTTATCTGGTGGTATTAATTATTCCACTCCGTCATAAAATAAGACAATTCAATACAAATATTTATTTTTAGCATAAAAAAAAATTGTCAGTCATGTGAGAACTACAAGTGCACTGTGTGTGTGTGTGTATATATATATATATATATATATATATATATATATATATATATATATATATATATATATATTCATTTTTCTATCATTAGACCTAATTTAATAATGTTAAAATTTAGAATGTAACTTTGTAATATAAAAATGTAGCTTGTATTACGCGCTGTGTGCCAACTTTAATAGGCATGGAACATGTAACAATAATTAATAAACTCTCCTTCTTTGGGGTTAGCATAGAAGGACAATAGGAAAAAAAAATATGTGTGTGTGTGTGTTTAGCAGTGTGTAGGAAGAAATTCGCAGATTGATTTTTAATTATTTAGCAATTCTTGTACTAACAGATGGATGGAAGGTTTATTATCATGGTTTCTAAAGTTAAATAAAGATTATAATCAACATTTACATCTTAGTTAAATCTATTGCACATCTAATATTGCACGTTATGAATTTGGGTACTCGAATTGCTGAATGTAAAAAATATTCACAAGTTAAATGAATTCATAAAGTATTTTTGCATTATAGGCTAATTGAAAATTACAGCGACTTGTAAAGTTTGGAGATATATTAGTAGGGGCTTGTCTGAAGTGACCTGGAATTTCTGGGTCCATTCGATAAATGGGGAATGGTTTAAGTGTACGAAAGATTGAGGGAAGTTTCCTCAACGAATTTTATAACTTTACCAGGGTAATGCTTGAGTTTCAAAAGCTCTTATTAGATTCTTGAAATTGAATTTAACCTGGAGCTCAACATAAATACCTGTAGGGGCGCTGGCCGAGTTATTGAAGAAAAGAATTTTTTTCTCTCCGCTAATTAACGGAATATGGTTTCTTCGTCATTCATGGAAGTTCAATAATGATATACTGAATACATAAAAAAGAAGAAAGAAGTTTAATTCATAATTTGAATTTTTACAACGTAATAACATCTTTTCAGTAAATGTTTTTTATTAGTCACCTCAAAATAATTAATTATCCTTAATGCTTATTTTTCGTCAGTGTCTCATGTATCTAGTAGCAAGCACATTCCAAATGCTATAGTAAGGAAGAGATCAGAAACAATGTTAATATACCCTGACCCATACTGTAACAGATTAGAAATATTGAATCAAAGCTATCTTTACCCCATGCGCCCCAAAATTCCTGTGATCCATAGTATTACTTTAAACTAGGCAAGGGCAATTTCGGAATTTTTTCAGCTAACAAATAAACCTAAACAGTTCATGATTTTTCAAATTTTGAATAAAATAATGTTTTTAACTACTATGCTGTTAGGAATTGATAAACTATTTGCCACTTCTATAATTTTGTTTTTATTGAAAACTAGTTTCCAATGTTATACATTCTCATCTTCAGTTCTAAAAACACACAAAAATTCAAAAATAAGCAATTCAAAATACAGTTTGGTATTATTATACCTATTAAATTTAATTTAATATAAATTAGTATTATAAAACATTTATGAGCTAAGAATTTAATAAGGACAAGAGATAAAATACATGTTGGTACTCACCAAGGTTTAAGTAGATTATATCAAACAGAAAAGTTTGTATTGGTTTGTTCTCGCACTTAACAAGCAATGAAAGAAAGGTGGTGTTTACCTACAAACACAAAAGAGTGTTTGTAGGTAAACGGTTTAAGGGTCGGGGTTTTTCGAGTAATTCTGGTGAGTAATTGTCTTTTCTGATATAGATGGGAATAAATTTAAGATTGGACTATTGGAAATATTTATTTGATCATTTAAGCAAAAATCTGGATTGGATTTGAAGGATTTTATTATTTCAAGTGCTTCATATGTATTTAATTTGAGGCTGTTTTCAACGTGATATATTAATTTAACTCCTGAGTCTTTGATGAATTTATGTTTATTTTCATTTAAATGAATTGCAAAGTTGGAATTCTCTGTCTTATTATTATACGCACGTATAAGTTCCTTTAATCTATGATTTAGTGATCTTCCAATTTTTGTCGAGTATTTGGCTGCACAATTATAACAATTTAGTTCGTATACTACGCTTTTTTGGAAAAGATCTATTTTGTCTTTAGGAGAAGGGAAATATGAGGATAGGGTATTTTTCTATTTTAAATTCGGGGTTTATCTCCATCTAATTTATCTAATCCATCTCCGACTTTGGTGGATATAGAAATATAGGAATTAATATGGAATCAAGATATAATGTTTCGGGATGGGCCTATCTTCGTAGGTTGTTGAATAGATATCATTAAATGTCTTTTTTTTATATTGTTTTTTTTTAATGTTTTTTTTAGTTTACTATGTTGTTAATTTCTGTTCAGAAGTTGTTCAGAAAACTAATTCTCTAATCTGGAGGACCCCCATATCTTAGAGTGGCATGGTCAAAGATGGCCCTGAATAGTATCCTGGGAAATTATAAACAAGGAGATACGGTGGAAGTCTCAAAACCTTTTCTGAAACTGGGAGACTTACAAAATATTAAGTTAAGTTTTAATTACAATATGACGTTTCAGCCCAAACATGTGGGCCATCCTCAGGGCTAAATAGATTAGAGATACATAGATCAGAAAGATGTATGCAAAATAAACCGGTGAACTAATTCTATTTTGAAATTCAATTAATTCGATTTTTTAATGCTGCATTTATACATACAATAAATTTTATCAAACTTTCAATCGCGTTCATTGAATGTATACAAATACTCAAATAAAGCAATAACAAAGTATAACCGGGTCAGCTATTACGTAATAAAACGGTTATTTTTATGGTCTTTTCTCTGTCAAAAAAATAATGTTTTTTTTTTTCAGTATCTTAAACGAAAATGATTTTTGCTTAACAATAGTACTAAGTTTCTAAAATAATTTGTTCTGAAAAATAGTAACTTATATAAGTTAAAATATTTCAAAATCACGTGAGATAAACGAGAAAAAAATTCAGTAAGCTGTTAATATTTTTATGCTTTAACTATAATATATTTTCTTTAAGTTGATTTCCCCATTTTTTTTTTTAACCTGGAAGGCTTTCATGTAACTTTCAGCACTTTCAACACTTTTATGTATTGAAATAAAAAAACTAAATAAAAAAACAGAAATTTTTTTAGTCCTAATACATAACAATATGAGCTACTAGATTGGGATAGTGGCAAATTGAAAAATATTAAAAATCTAGTTATAGTAAAAATGTGATTTTCCAATTTTTGTGAATTGGAGTCCGTGCGCGATTGGAAAATATGAATTGATTTAATTATTTTTTTTTCCCCACCTTTTTTTCTATCTCCCTAATTCGCAAATTTTTCAATGTATTACGATTTGAAAAAAAAAAACTTTTTTCGGTCCATCCTAATATATAAAAGAGATACAATTGAAGAATTTTACAAAGAATAAACCAAATAAAAAAAAATAAAATAAAAAAAAAAAGCTGAATTTTGTGGATTATTCTACCTGCCTACCTACCATCTGTACCTAGAGAATGAAGAATAGGCTGAACACATTCCTTGTTCATCAACAAGAATATCGAAGAGCTAGGAGGGGGCAGGAGAAGCGAAATCCCCGGGGCACGATCTTCTGGAGGACACGATAATAGTTCACTATTGGATATCGATTATGCAAAAAAATAATTATCTCAGTCTAAAATAAATAATATCAGATACTTTTATCATATTATTAGTGTTGCCTAATTTATAAATATTATATTATTTATAAATATTTTAGTATGTAAATACAGGATGTGACCAAGGTAACTGGAACACGTTTCCGTGCTAAGTAAAATCCAAACTAAGTATACGAATGATCCTAGTGCTATCTTATTTTTACACTGGAAAATAATCGTCTACTCGGATAAAATAACAAAAGTATATCCACTTTTGCATTTATTCACGATTTTTCTAAATTGAAAAAAAAAATTCAATTGTTTCAACAAAACAAGTAAGATCTGCGGTAATTACTTTAAAAACTTAAATAGAAAAACTTAGCGTAAATATGTTTTTAAAAGATGGAAAATTGTAAATAAGATTTTCCAGCGATTTTGTGGCTTACGTCGACTTATTAGGTACACTTTGCCACCGTTTTTTTTCTCATCAATCAAAAGAGAAAGACTAAAACGAGAACACTAAAACCAATTAAATTAACTTAAAATTCCTATTGGAAATTATATAAAATGAAATCTTAATTACAATAATTAATTAATTAATAGATCAATTTTAGTTACCGTAATTGGTTCGTTTTAAAAATAATGTCGGATAAGTGAGTTGCAAAAAAGAAGGCAAGAAGAGTATTGTGAATAAGTGTTGCTGAAAATAAAAAATAGTTTAAGCTCTACGAGTGTTATTGTATGAAGACTTCACTTAAATAATTATTATTAAATTATCCTATCATTATTAATTTATTTCGTAAATTAATCTGTTGTATTTTATGTAAAACAATAAATTTCTTAATTATAAAGCCATAAATGGAAAAATCCAAAAAATAAGCCAAGAGTCTCAAAAATAAATAAAAAAAATCATCTGTCGATATTTCGCCAATCCAGGCATCATCAGGACAGTTGTAGAAAAAAAAAATATAAAGAAAAAAATCTAATAAAGAACAAAATCTAATAAAGAACAAAATGTAGCACATCTCACGTCCAGAGTCAAAAAAAAGTCACTAACGAGAGACAGTACCCCACACCAAGACAACCAGGCACATACTGAGAGAAAAGGGAGGTTACATGACAACAGCAGAGAAAAGTTAAATTACAAACAGCTGATCATAAAAAAATAATTGTTATTATAATGTAGTAGTAAGTTTCGTTTTGATAATACCTTAATCCATAAATTAATATTATTGACAAAAATAAAAAACGTGAAATTATGAATGGGGACGCATTATAACTCTGAGACCAGTTGAGTCTCAGTTACCAAATTTTTGTTATATGTTCATACCAAATTGAAAAATGGGGTACCGCATAAATTAATTAATTTAATACGAATGACCATGGAAAATGCATCATCCAAAGTTATTATTGGAAATAAAGCTGGAGGATCGTTTAAGGTGCAATCTGGAGTTCGTCAAGGAGACGCATTGTCGGCTACACTATTCAACATAGCACTCCATGATGCTGTGAAAGATGCAGCTAAACGGTACTATCATTGATAGGACATGGCAAATTTGTGCCTATGCTGATGACCTAGTGATTGCGGCCAGAAGTGAAAAGGCACTCAGAGAGGCGTTTGACGTAATATATGAAAATGGCAAAAAATTAGGGCTTGTGGTCAATGAAAATAAAACAAAGTACTTAAAATTGTCCTCGGCAGCAAGTAGAAGATCCTGCAGCGACATTAAAATAAAAAAATTTAAGTTTGAAAATGTACCGACATTTGTGTATCTCGGTTCGGCCCTCAATAATGAGAATTTAATAAGCAAAGAAATTAACAATAGAATAATGCCTGGTAATAGAGCCTATTATGCAAATCTTAAGCTTCTCAAGTCTCAACTATTATCAAAAACAACAAAACTAAAGCTGTATAAAACTCTTATTAGACCAGTAGTCACCTATGGAGCGGAAACCTGGTGCTTATCGCAAGAGGATTGCCGTAAATTGAAAGTGTTTGAGAGAAAGATAGTAAGAAGAATTTATGGTGCTACTAGAGTTAATGGTGAATGGAGATTTAAGAGCAATAGTGAAATTGAGACTATATTGGAGAATGCTAACATTGTTAACCATGTTAAGGCAAGTAGGCTTAGATGGGCAGGACACGTGGCCAGAATGGAGGATGAAAGAGTACAGAAGAGGATGCTAGAAGCGCGCTTCGGTGGAAAGAGGAAAAGGGGAAGACCGAGAAGCAGATGGAAGGATGAAGTGGAAAGAGAAGCGAGGATGTTGGGTGTCCGCAATTGGAAGAGAGAAGCACAGGACAGAGCGGTATGGAGGAGAGTAACTCAGGAGGCCAAGGGTCATGCTGGCCTGACCGTACCCGAACCGTAGCGCCGGGGAGTTAGTTAGTTCCTACCACATAGAGGAATAAAATGTATCAGTTTCGTAATTTTTTGCTACGTCCCTTTTGAGATATTCCGCCTTACATTTATACAAGTACATTGATAAAACTATACAACAGGGCTCGAAACAGTTATTGAACTTTTTCAAAAAGTTTCTGTATTATTTCGTCCCAGGCCCTGCATATTTCGAGTTTAAAAAGAGTTTCTCATCCCTCACCATATTAAGAATAATAAACAGAATTACTCAATATCACTATGTTTTATGCTTAAGCCGAGAGCGCTATATTGCATTGTATAACGGTTTAATCGGATTGATGCGGGCATAATATAATTTATATTGTATCTTATATTGAATATAGGATCATATAGAGTGAATATAGAAATCATACTTCAAAATACCGGGAAGCTTGTAGTATCCTCTCTCATTTCCCCATTATCGATAGGGTTGCCACGTGTATCGAGAACTTCCTGGTGGAATTAGGATCAATTCATTTGAAATCCAGACCATGCTTAAATGAAATTATAATCTTGAAAACTTTGTACTTTATTTTTATAATAATTTACAAATACGGCCAAAAGTCATTTTCTGCAACTACTACCGCAAAATATCTCAAAAGGGTGACAGAATGAAAAATTATGAAACTGATAAGGTTTATACATCTATTCGATAGGAATACATGATAGAAATTTGGTGACTGAGGCTCAGAACTTGAACTCGTAGCAACCAGTCTCCGATATTTGTATAATTAGTGGACACATGATCAATGAATGAATTTAAGAAGCATCTTATTCTTCTTATTCAAATATTCTTAAGTTAAGAATATTTTGCATCAATACTGTTAATTTCATTGATAACGTGGATCTAAAATATATTCGTTGTACGTCGGACATCTTGAAGCCCACTTCCGCGAGGAACAGCAACGTTTAACACATTATAACTCTGAGACCAGTTGAGTCTCAGTTACCAAATTTTTGTTATAAGCTTGGGGGATATTCGGGAAGTGGGGAAAAATCTCGGTAGACAGTATTATCGTTGAAAAAATTTAAAAATCCTTTATCAAATAACATACATAATAAATAAAATTAGAAATAAAAGGACAAATAGAAAAACAATTGCTTTTTATATATGTTATTTAACATTTAATTTTTAGTTTAAATAGAAAAATTCCTTTAATTTTAATTAAATTACCTAAAGAAGATTTATTTAAAGAAATAACATTTTAAGATTCGAAAACCTTTAAAAAAATTCCCATAAGTATTTTCCAGATTTAATTGGGAACTTTAATAATGAGAACTTTTGTTATAATCTCACTAAATAGCTCTAACGAGAACTTTTTTAATATATCAGGTTGGTAGAAAAACAATTTCGTTTTTTGTATTGTTGATGTTTGTATTGTTGATATTAAGATAAGTTATGTATTAATGTGTTAGTGTGTTATATCATTTCAAAACGCTAACTTTGCTTTGTATTTTGAATAAAAACTTTCAAGATTTTGTTGATTTAAGTGTTGTTTTTTTTGCTCTTAAATAGACAATGGAGAAGAAGAAAATCCGGGCTATTTTTCTGTACAAGTTTAAACTGGGTACTAAAGCGGCCGAGACTGCTCGAAAAATTAACGATTAGCGTTTGGGCCAGACATTGTTCAAGTACGTGTGGTTCAACTTTGGTTTAAGAAGTTTCGTAGTGGAGATGAGAGCCTCGAAGATCAAGAAGGTCGTGGGCGTCCATCGGTGATTGACAACAACCAGTTGAAGGCATTTATTGAAGCAGAATCGCGCTCAACGATTAGAGAGCTTGCGAAAGAGTTAGGCGTCACTCATCAGACAGTTTTGGACCATCTAAAACAACTTGGAAAAACAAAAAACTCGACAAATGGGTCCCAAACGAACTGAAGGAAAATCAGAAAAATTGCCGTTTCGAAGTGTCATTGTCTCTTTCTCTGCAGAAGTTGAACGAATTAGGCTTCGAGACTCTACCTCATCCGCCATACTCGCCAGACCTTTCGCCTAACTTCCTTCAAGGGAAATGCTTCAAGAACGAAGGCGAGGCCAAAAACGCCTTTAACGACTTCATCGCCTCCTGCACTCCGGAATTTTACGCTATCGGGATAAATAAACTTGTTTCTCGTTGGCAAAAGTGTATTGATTCTAATGGTTCTTACTTTGATTAATAAAGTTTATTATAATCTGAAACATTCATGTTCAAATTTATCGGTTAAAAAACGAAATTGTTTTCCTACCAACCTGATAGAACTTGAATATAAAAGTTCTTACGTTACAGTTCTAAAAGAATTTTTATAATGATAGTCCTTACGATAAAGTCCTAAAGTTCTTGTAAGAACTTACAATGAAAGTTTTAACGTAAAAGTTCTTGCATGAACTGTTTCAAAAATGTTCCTAAAAAAAGTTTAATTTAAGTAAAATTTATTTTGTAGCCCTGCTATACAACAACAAAAAATATCAAAGCTGAATCTATCTTCCTTAGTACAATTTTACAGCACTAAAAATTTCGTTATATATCAATATTTTCGTGAATTTGTTTAACCTCTTCCCTCACTACTTAGGTGATGTGCTATAGAGACAAAACATGTAGAGCACGTTTTTATTATTATTTTAGTTATTGTTTTGTTTCGATATCTGCCAAATTACCAGAGTTATTACCAGAGATATTACCAGAGATATTTCCCCAAAACGTTTTTCAATTTTTTATTTTTTTTTAGTTTTATTCTATTTCTTTGTTTTGCGTATGTTTATTTTTCAATATTCAGTTCATACCATTCACATGTTAGTTTTTCATTTATTTTATACCAATGATACCTCCCTTTCTTCTTAATACAACACACTAACCTAAACGTTTTTCTTGATACACGGGAAGAAGTAGTAGACTATTAAAATAGACTTTTTTAAAGGGTTTATCTGATCTATCTCTATTCGTTAATATAATCAATTTGGATATAATAACTAGGCAGGATTTATCGAAGACTGTATCAACGTTAAACCGACTATTTTTTTAAATAAGGACCTTTGAAGGACCTCTAATCCTTCTATAGCTAGTATTATTTTTATAACGTTACAATAAATGTATGTATAAATTACTTAAGAAAAAAAAAACGAAGACAAATTTAATTAATGACAAGCTTATCGAGCATATTTTGAGAAACAACTTGGACAACATCGGATTCCGCATAAAGGTTGTAAAACCTTTATAGAGACAGTTCGGTACTGAATTCGAGGAGGCTGCAAAGGGGGTCGCATTTAGTGTGTGAATGAGATGGCATGCGTTTCGAAATACACAATCTTTTTCCGCATAAGAATCCAAATAAACAAATAAAAACAGTCTTTTAGTTTAAATAGTTCGTTTTTCTTTCAATATTACAATATATATTGCCTTTATTTAAAAAACTGGAATCCAGGATTATAGCCTCCACTGTTATTATTTTAGTATTATTTTAACGGCATATATAATAGAACAGAAAGAAAGAAAACTTTATTCTGGGACAAAGTCCCCTAAGAATAACTATGTTGTACAAAAAAAAAGTAACTATTCTGGCTTACATATTGAAATAAACAAATAAGAGTCATAAATAACATAAAAATAATAAAAAAATAATAATAATTCTTGTGAAGCAATATAAAAGAGTACTAATAAAACAGAACAAAGAGAGTGAGAAGAAAATTACCTGTTTGACAAAACTTTATCGTTAAAATAATTATTTAAATCTCATAGTGAAAAAAATTATATATTTACATTGTGATATGCTACAAAAAAAATAAGATAAGCAGATAGAAAAAATAAATAAAGAAAGAGAATCAATACCTAAAAAAACATTTATACAAAATTAATAACAAAAAGAACATTTTTGAATTTCTTAACAATTATGCTGTAAATGCCATTGGAGAGAAAATACTTCATAAATAAAAAGAAAAGAATCCTTGAGATTTACAAATCAAACAACGGACTACATTAACAATGAAATGAAATACATTGTGAAAACTGATGCATTACAGTATAATACTATGGTTAGCCAGCGTCCGACTTGTTGTGAGCAGGAATTGGAAAAGTAGGGTAATAAATAATATTGTATATTTATTATATACCAATAACATATTTTTTACAATATATTATTTTTCTGGCATTTATATAGTTTTGTTTTGTATACTTCTATGGTTTTCATCTTAATCGTATCTTGTTCTTTGTAGCCCTGAATTAAGGCTTGTTAGCAATATGGGCCGAAACGTCAAACATCTTCCTCTATTTCCTGTTCTTTAGAGAAGGCAGGTATGCTCAAAACGGTAGTCCACAGCTTTAATCTTGTTTGATTTTTTTTTTGAGCTTTCGAACATTTTTCGCAGATTTGTTAAACAGTAAAACGCGTATACTTTATGGATGCCCCCGTTTGATGATGCTACCATTCTTCAGCATTGTTAGTGAATAGAAGGATTATCGTGATGGATGGTAGTAGGTGGTCAGAGCCAGAGGTCGAGGGACAATGCTGTGTATCCATTCAGCAAGTGTACCCTGGAGAGTGATAACTGATGAAAACTGTCCGCTCTGTTCCAAAACTCTCGCTCATGATTAACAACTCAATCGATACCTCCACCGCAAAATACATTCTATAATATCCTCCCCTACGCATTACACTATATGCAAATTAGCTACAGTTTTTAAATTTAAATTTGAAAAATAATAAATTATTTCTTTTATGGGTTAAAATTTTATGGGCTTACTTATGACATTGAAGGACGAGATAAACAAAATGGGTACCGCTCGAACCTGCGCGTTTTATTGAAACAGAATCTATCAAAACATTTCTAAGATTTACATTTTAATACTTTATTTTGTTGTGTTATTACACTGGATGGAGCAGAAATAACTGATTTTTTGAAGCGCTATAAAAATAAACCAATATCTTCAAAAAAATGATATGACGAGATATAATTGCGAAAATGGTTAGTAATAAAAATATATTAGCAATTATAAAAAAAAAAAATATATAAACCAAAGGGTCAAATAAGGATTTAAAATGTTATTTTGAAGTCGAGAAAAGAGGTGTTGGAGTCATTTCATGCCAAATCAACCAATGGTCTGGAACTTGATGTCTCGGAATTCAGTGATTTTCTGTTCATATGTAGTACTATTAGTTAGGATAAAAAGTGCAAAATTTCTGATAACTATAACTTTTTTTTAATTATAAAATTTTAGATAATCAAGAATCGACTGTTTTTTTGAACGTTTCGGATCGTTTAAAAGCTTATAACTCCAAAACTAGTTCATC
This sequence comes from Rhaphigaster nebulosa, assembly GCA_948150685.1. Classification (NCBI taxonomy): domain Eukaryota; kingdom Metazoa; phylum Arthropoda; class Insecta; order Hemiptera; family Pentatomidae; genus Rhaphigaster; species Rhaphigaster nebulosa. The sequence continues at coordinate 55,246,383 of OX411312.1, forward strand.
AAGAAAAATCAAAGTAGTCATTTTTTGCAGAATTACATGAGCTTTAATTTTATATGCATCATGACAAACACAAAAATCATAAAATTTTTAAAAATTTCCGCAAACTTATTTCAAAAACTCATAATCGAAATATTTTATTTTTTTGAAAAAAATGTATGTTACATATACGTATTAAAAGAATGTCTGGGAAATATTTCAACACAGCATTTTTGAGGGTTCTTTATAAAAAAAAATAAAACATTGTATTTTTATGCCAATTTTTTTTTTTTCAAACTGAAATAAAAGAAACACTGTATATGTCATATAAAAAAAAATTACTTTGCAAAAAGTCATTATACAAACAGGGTTTTTAAGTTATTTACCATACCAGATATTATTCATGAGCCATTAATTGGTGAATTAGCTTTCAGAAAACATTTTTTTTTTTTACATGACCCCATTGAGATATCATCATAAAATTAAGTATCCGCATCCTTATAATAGTATAAAATACTAACACATTAAATATATTTATTTTTTTTTTGAAAAATACAAAATTTCGATTTTAAGTTTTTAAGAAAATCTCTTTTTTTAAATATATATATGTTCAATGTTACTATAAGAATGCATACACCAAATTTTATGATGGTATCTCAATTGAATCATGTCAAAAAATAAAAGTGTTATGGAATCTCATTCACCAATTAATGGCTCATGAATGTTGTCGTATATGGTAAATAATTTAAAAACTCAGTTTGTATAAAGGCTTTTAGTAAAGTTTTTTTTTTTTTTAAGACAGGGTTACAGTGCGTCTTTTTCTATTTCAGTTTGAAAAAAAAATGCATAAGCATACAAGATTTTATTTTTAATATTAGAACCCACGAAAACTCCATCTTGAAATTTCACTCAGACATTTTTATAAGATGTATATGTAACATATATTTTTTTTTTGAAAATTTTAATATTTCTATTTTAAGTTTTTTCTGTATAAGTTAATATACATGCCAAATTAAAGCTCATGCCATTCTGCAAAAAATGACACTACTTTGATTTTTCTAGGGCAAATAGTTTAGTAGTTATAAGATTTTGAATGATTTAAAACATGTCAAAAAACTGCTGATTTTTTATTTTTTTATAAGTATGTAACTCAAAAACTAAAAAGGTATGAATCTGAAATTTTACATTTTTTCATCCCAGCTGATGGTACAACATACGTACAAAAAAATCATTGTATTCTGAGACATCAAGTTCCCGACCATTTGTTGATTTGACATGGAATCACCCCTAAATAATAAAAATATATGAGAAATTATAAAAAATATATAAACCAAAGGGTCAAATAAGGATTCTTATTAAATGTTTTTTTAATGTAGAGAAAAGAGGTGTTGATAGAAGACCACTGAAGAACAGATAAGTAAAACACATACTATCAACAACAGTGCTTAAGCAGTGCTTACTAGCCTGGTTATAGATCGGTTCCCATCTGGAATGTATAGAAATACGTAATATGTAATGGATGATTCTGAATCACTAATCTGTATTAGAAAAGCGGATCAACTTAGCAATAATATCTTCAACACTATTATTGTCATATCAATGAACAATCAATTTATATTATTATTGATCCCCTCCATGTTATGAAGTACAATTAAATGACTGATTATTTTTCCTAATTTTCCAATTTCTATTTGGCAATATTTCCTGGAGTGAGGTAGTGTCTCTAATTGATGTGTCTTTTAACTATTAATGTGAGATGTGCTGCATTTTGTCTGCGTGCATTTGATTACGTATTTTTTCTGTTCTGACGATGCCTAAATTGGCGAAACGTTGACTGTTTTGTTGTTTACCGGTATTTTAAAGACTCAATCCGTCGTGGTTTTTAATCTTCTATTTATATCCTCACTATGAATTAAGTTGTTGTTATTTATTTACCCTATTCAGATTCTGTAATATTAAATTTGCACTTTCTTTAATTGCTAAAATAATCATAATAATTTCGAATATTTTTCGTTAAAAACAAACAAAAAAGAAACGAGAGAAATACTTATGTAACCTTCGCACTAAAAGACCTGAAGGTCAAACCCGGAGGCAATTTAGTGATACTGACCAACAGCCCTATTCAGTTTCTGTTTCGATTTTCTCCTTAATTCTATAAAGTAATTCGAACATATTACACTCAAGTTGAAAAATAATTATTAGCTAATAGTTTGTATATCAATATGTATTTCTACTGTTCTTTAATAGAAAACTGTAATTAAAGGAACAAGTGTATAAGTATCATGTACAAAGATAAAATAATAAATTTTGTTGAAAAGTATAATACAATTTTAACAAGTATTACAATGTACTATATAAAACAGAAAAATTAGCAATCTTCCGATAAATTTAGTGGATCAGGGGTCTTGAGCATTTTTTGTTGTAAATAATGTTTTAATTATTTAATTAAAAATCAGTGATTATACTTAATTTCACCTAAATAATTCAAATTTAATATTTTGTAATTTTTACCTGTGACTATCTGTTGTTTGCGTAAGCCTTGATGATCAGTATTTCATTATGAATATCAACTGTTGACTCAACTGTACAGTCAATCGGAATTAGTAGTAGAAATTATGTGATTTTTATTCAATGTTTTAAGCCCTGCTTGGTGAATGCATGGTAAAATTAATGTTTGCATTATTATACTAAGAAATTACTAAATAATTCAAAGAAAGCCTAAGAAATGTATAGTTTTAGGTTGGCCTTAACCTAGAGCCTGAAAAATTTTTTAGCTGACGGCTAAGAACGTTTCTAGAAAAAACAAAATAAATAAAATCATTACGTTGTGAATATTCAGTTAATTGATTTTTACCAAAAACTTTAAGATTTACTTTAATATTTAAAAAAAATCAGTTAAATAACGTATTATATAACTAATTTTGGAAGAAATCCTTTCACCTCATTATATTCTAGTACAGAACTGTTTAAAAAAAATAAAAATATGCTACTTATTTCTACAATCGTATGTAGGAAATAACAATAAGAAATAAATCAGATAAAATCAAATCTAAAACAATATAAATATGGGAAAAAATATAAACAAAGCAATAAAAAAATAAAGTAAAAAATACTTAAAATTATAAGTTTTAAGTACTTTATTAACATACAGCCGAACCTATTTTTTTTATTTTCAGTGATATATAGATTATATTTAAATAATTATATATATAAAATATATTCCGAAACCTAAAGAGTAAAGAAAGAAACACTTTATTATAAAAGGAATGCTTCCCAACTCTATTGTAAAACTATAGGTATAAAAAATGTTTTCTTATAAAAAAGAGATATTTTTTCTCAGAGAACTTCATTTTTTTTTTATTTATCTTATCAATCAGAAAAGACGAAATTATACAGTGAATAGATAACACATTAAAAAGTCTGGCAAACGAATTATCTCAAAACCTCACGCTGCATTAGCAATCTTGTAAAAAATAAATATTTTTAGAAAATTTCGTTTGCCACGCCTAAAGGCTATCGAAAACTATGTTGAAATAGATTCAGAAGGGGAAAGAGAAGTATTTCTAGAAAAAAATCTCCCAAATCTGTGTTTTAGGCAAAGTGTAAACCTTATTACGATTACTCAAACAAACAAAAACCGTTATTATAAGATTTTTTTTAATTTTGTTTTATTTAATACATAATTATTACTTTTCTTTTTAGTGTATCATAATTTTTTCAATTTAGAGAAACCGTAGGCATTATCTTTGATTTTAAAAATATATTAAAACATGTAAATAGGAAATATATTTTAAAAAAAATAATAATAAATTACGAATGGAATTAAGATAGTTTTGGGAGTAAAGACTTAACACTTCGGACGTTTCTTTAAAGACTAAGTCAAGCTACTAATTATTACATAAACCTTTTTATTTATTCCTTAAAGTATTAGAAAATGACGAAAATTTAATATGCATTAGGTAAACTACACCTCAAAAGCGATCAACATTTTAAATAGTATTACATGAATAAACTATAATATTCGATAATAATCCTAGCAATGTATAACAAATAGAACATAAATAAAAATAGAATAAAACATAAATAAAATAGAACCTATTTTTTTCTAAATAATTATTGAATTGAATTGGATCTATAAAGAATTAATCACCTCAGTCGATGGAAATAATGCTGTAAGATCATAAAGTTGTAGCTGAGTACTAATGCTAACACTGACCTTTTCCCTGGAACAACACAACTGGAACTAAAGTCTAGCTGGTGAAATCTTGTCTATTGGAAGATAGAACGGTAACTAGATGTCGGGGTCACTTGACAATGCAAGCCTAGATTGACAGTAACACAGGCAAAGCTAAATTGACGCTTCCTAAAACCATCCACCGCGATAATCCACGCCAAACGTTTGGCCGCGTTGCTTGGTCAAGTCTTCAGGATAACCTTTGTACGTTAGAATCGATTCATGAATTAATATTCCCAAGGGGGAAGTAATCCCATAAACAGAATGTAAACAAATAAATAAAAAAAATATAAGTTAAAGTTAGATTTGTCAAGATGTAGATTAACATGGTTAAACCGCGTCCTTTGAAATATGTATATATACATATATATATATATATATATATATATATATATATATATATATATATATATATATATATATATATATATATATTTGAGGACCGGGATGACCGAGCGTGGTTAGTACTTGGATAGGTGACCGCTTAGTGGGGAAAAGCGATAATTCCCTCTCCCTCGAGTATGAGAAACTAGTCAGCCTAATGGAGCTAACTCTCAACGACCGGGCGATGCAGTGATGATCATACTCTGAGGACCTTGATGGTGAACCGCGTTATGGTCTTCCAGGATGCCAAATAGCCGTCCTGAGGTTTGGTCTGCTTAGGGAAAAGATAGTTAGATTCTCATGCGCCTGCTGATTCCAAACAGCCCTAATCCGTGAATCTAGACCGGTCTGCCACTGCCCTTGAACTCGAGAGTTTGAGCGTAAGATGTTATCGAGCTATGGATAGCTTGCCGCTGCACCATGGAAACCACGGTTCGCAGCGGCGTGATGTTTGACGACCCTCTTTAGGCTGTCTATGCTCCCGCAAGCGATAAAATGTCTGTAAGAAGACCACATCGCGCGGCCAAAGATCTTCATGGTCTATAGTTCCAACAGAAAAAAAAATATGTACACTGGTGGACTAATTACACCAATTAGACTAATTACTAATTACTCCGGTTAAAATTTATTATAACATAATAAACCCTACAATTTAAATTTAAATTTATTTAGTCTCTGGCATGAATTACGATGATCAGACGTAACGATGACGCCCTCAAAGAGATTATTCACAAATATTGTCCGACTCTTCAATAACAGCTGTTTCCGTCATTTCGCGTGATCTAGGAATGAAAATCAGGCACCACATACGGCGCTAATCTAAAATTTCCCAACAATTTTGACCTGATTTCCCAACTATATTATGAAGTATTTTAATTTTTCTAACTCATTTGGATTTGAACTCTTCACTTACTTACTCGACGGCCCAACGGGTCGAGGTGACACTTGGACTGCAAGACAAGATTAGCCCATCCTCTTCTATCCTATTGCTATCTCTTCACTTACCTATTGAAGAGATTTGATTGAATTTAAATGAAATTTCAATTGTTGACATTTGATAACAATAATTTTCTTTTCTATTCAAACACAGCACTGTATGGATAAAAATCCAGTTTCCGACTTAAAAAGTATTGGTTTTAAATTTTAATTACCCTTTTAGTTAAATGTTAGACCAAAATTTTAGCTATTTGAAGTAATTTTTCAAATCTCTAATCCCCCTCACTCGTGACGAACTCCCTTTCTGTGATAACAGGCTGTAAATCTAATGGCTGCGTTTCTGGAATGAAGTAGAATTTCAAAAGGATTAATTGATACCACTTTCCGACCTCGTGCCCTTATCATATATTGATATTTGCTGTACCAAGACTATTCTATTAAACACATGGTATTAAATCTCACGAATTTACCAGTCACATTTAGCTTTACAACATTAACTGCTGAGGGATTGTGTGACAAAAGCGGATTGGAATTTAACTGAAACTCAATCCTAGCGTATTCCCTTTGAAACCACACTTCATATGATCGCGATACAATGATCTAAGCGGTTGAATTGGATTCCTTTGCCCGTTCGTTTCAATTAACATGCGCATACCATACACACACACACACACACACACACACACACACACACACACACACACACGGATAGGGTAATGTCGGTTTTTAAAAATCTGTCTGTTTATGTTGATTTTACTAATCCCTCCTTCACACTTGAATTGTGTTTATATATTTTGTTTATTATAGCATTATGTACTCTTCTATTTATCATGATTTTATTTTGGAGGAAGTTAGTTAGTCTGTGCTGAAATTTCAATTAAAATAGATCTCTCCAAAAACCACTTACGCCATGTTATGCTTTAGGAATTGCGGAAGGAAAAAATGCTGCTTCAACTTAGCGGAAACTTGCAGAAATATATGGGAAAAACGTCATTAATGAACGGAAAGTGCAGAGGTGGTTTGAAAAGTTTCGAGCGGGTAACCGCAAACTTGAAAACGAGCCTCGGACAGGTCGACCAATAGAGCTTGACGACGAGCACCTACTGTTGAAGAAAATCTTGTTATAACAGTTGAAGAATAAGCAGAAAAACTTGGATCGACACATTCTACTGTCCACCGTCATTTGCAGCTGACAGGAAAGGTACCGAAATTGGAAAAGTGGGTCCAGCGCGAGTTAAGCGTCGCTAATTTGCAACAACGGGTGAACACTTGCTTTTCTCTCCTCTCTCGTTTAGATCAAGACTCTTATCTAAACAGGATTATTATCCTGGAGATGATAAGTGGGTTTTCTATCGCAATGTTAGACAGTCGCGACAACGGACCTGGAGAAACACCGAGAACAGAAGCGAGAGAAGGGCTTCATCCGAAAAAAGTACTGATGTCTGTTTGGTTGGATATGGAAGGAATCCTTCATTATGAATTCCTTGATCTAAACCAAACTATCATCAAAGATCACTATTGTGATCAGCTGAATCGATTGAAGCGGGCAGTTGAAGAAAAACGTCCCTCGCTTATTATCAATAGACGAGGCATTTTATTCCACCATGAAAATGCTAAGCCCCATGTTGCAAAAAAAACAATGCAAAAATTGAAGGACTTTGGATGGAAAATTATTTCTCACCCACCATATTCTCCTGACTTAGCACCTTCGGATTTTCACCTTTTCCAAAACTCATTAAGCGGCAGGAGCATGAATTCAATCGATGAAGGAGAAAACGAGGTGTTGGCTTTCTTTAATTCAAAACCAAAGGATTTTTTCGGAAAAGGTTAACAAAATTTGGTTTCTAAATGGCAAACTGTTATAGAACAAGATGGTAAAAAACGTTTTATATTGAACGTGTTTCATAGATTTTTTCCTACCCCTGATATCACACAATACCGACATTACTTATGGGATGACCTGGTATATGCATGTAAGCTATCCTATAAAACCATTATTTTATCATAACTCCCTTCATCCCTAAATGTTAGATTTAGACCTTTCCTTCTTGACTTGGCACCTTCATAAAGATGTCTATGAAGGATATAAACAGTGAAAAAAACAACAACATACTTATTATAATTAGGTAGTTATTGGGAGAATACCTTATAAAGACTATAATGATATGCTCTATAGATACTACTTCTCACGTCAAAAAGTCACATTTTATAATATATACACATAATACCATATTTATATATAGTATAAAACATTTTACGAATCATGTATACATCCGCATATTTATAGATATATACTTGTATATTTGCACATATATATTACAGTATAAAATATATAATATAGTATAATAAAATATAAACTTTCGGAATTCTCGTTATGCCTCGTCGTTTAGCGGCAATTACATTGTAATTCCACTTGAGGTCGAAGTGGCTTTTGAGCATTTCCGCACCGTCAAATGATCGATTATATGACGTTTATGGATTAAGGAAAATCGATTGTATCCTGCTATCGACAATCTGACACCACTTCTTCAAAAAAAACGTCTTAAGTTTCAAGACAGGTGAAAGGAGATAGTCTGTTCGAAATTACTTTATTGACGGATCCGTCAGGGGCGTCTTTCATTCAGCTTAACAGCCTAACCGTCAATCAAGTAGCATTGAACCGAATATAATTAGTAACATGTATACATCGCAGTCTTTGAAAACATAATTTTTCAACAATAAAATAATTATTTGGATATCAGAGGTTGAAATATGGATAAAATGTCATTTATCAAAGATTAATTAATTAAGCTTTAAATAAGGATAATTTAATTCAAAAATACAACATTAATTTATTCAATTGAATAATTTTTTCTCTTCTAAGTTAAGTTTCCCTATATTAACGAACAAAGAAGTATTTTTACATAGGTTCCACACAACTTTCCCAAAGGTTCCAAATTATAACATAACTTAACCGTGGACATCATTTAACGTATTTGACAAATTTTATTTCATTGGCAAATATGAGTCTTGGCAAATATTAAATTTGAGAAGTATTGCATTATATTTCAATAAAATGTTTGATGCAAATCTATTATGACCTTCTAGTAAAGTGCCACTTCCGGTGAACATGTAGTAATCATAAAGGGAGGTGCACAACTATATGTTGCAGCAATCCCAAATACAATATTTCAGCTTTTTACGCCTAACAGTTTTTGAGTTATGCGCGTACGAACGTACGTATAGACGTCACGACGTAACTAGTCAAAATGGATTCAGAGATGGTCAAAATGGGTATTTCCATTGAAATCTGAAAACCGAAAATCTTCGTGATTACAATGGTAACGAGTATTCGAGTAAAATGCTAGGTGCTCGTTACTCAGAGTACTTTTTGTCCATCTCTAGCACAAATAAGTAAAAAATGACTTGGTGTGGATATAAAACTTTGTGGATATAAACTTCCTTACAGTGTGGGAGAAAGAAACAATGTCTGAAGCTTATAGACGAGGTGTTATTTGTCCACTTCATAAGAAAGGCGATCAGATGGAGTGTGACAATTATAGAGGTATGGTTATTCTATCAAGTGCCTGCAAGGTGTTATCAAAAATCCTTTTTGAAAGACTTGCCCCCCATACTGAAAGGGGAATAGGTGCGTACCAGGCAGAGTTCAAAAGGGATAGATCAACCACAGACCAGATTTTCTCCTTGAGAATGTTTCTCGAGAAGGCAAAGGAATGCAAAATGGTTAATCACCACCTTTTCCTGTACTTCAAATCTGTATACAACAGCGTAACGCGACCGCAGCTCTATCAGGCGTTAGAAGAAATGAATATCCCTAAGAAGTTGATCCGTCTGGTGCGGATGACTATATTGGGCTCGAACAGTGTAGTTCGCATTGGAACTGACCTCTCTGAGCCTATAATGACCGACTGCGGTGTAAGACAGGGAGACGCCCTGGCCTGCCTCCTTTTTAATTTCGCAGTGTATTCAAACACGCCCACACTGTTAAATAGTACGGTTCAACTGTTGGGTATGCCGACGACTTTGACATTGTCGCCGGTTCTGAGCTTGCCTTCAGAGAAGCGTTCCTTGCCCTGGAGGAAGAAGCTAGAAAAGTTGCCTTTGCTATCAACGAAGCCAAGACGAAGCATTTGAGAATAGGAGGAGCAGGGGTAGGGGTTGGATCGTTCGGATTTGTGCCCTCCAGTTTTAAGACTGTGCACAGCTTTGTATACCTGGGTTCGGAGGTGAATACCCAAAACAACGTCTCTGCGGAAATAAACCGGAGGATAGATGCGGCCAACCGGAGCTACTTTGGTCTGGCCAAACATTTCAGGAGCAGGTGCGCCTCTCAAACAGGACCAAGATCAGACCTTGATAGGCCCAATTCTCACATATGGGTCAGAGGAGTCGGGCCTTCACCAGGACTGATGAAGCCAGGCATTTGAAAGAAAAATATTCAGAAGAATTTTCGATCCGGTTAGAAAGGAAGGAACCAGAAACTTCTTGGTACCAGAAACAGGAGAGCTGCTGCAACAGACAGAGCCGACTGGCGGAGGCTTTTGGAGGATGTCTAGATTCGGTGACGGGTTGTCGCACCTCTCATGATGATGATGATAAAACTTTATTTGCCATTATAAATTATATAAATAAGCGAATATTATAATTATGTTAATATTGGCGGTTAGAGAAATTATTATTTAATCTTTGTCTTAAATTCTTTGAAAAAATGTAATTAATTAATGTACATAAAATTGTAGACCCATAGTTATTTCATTCATTCCTACATTCAGCTTTACACAGGCGAAATTCTTTATTTTTTAATAACTGTGCAGGCATTACGAGCAATATTTTTCTAAAGGTAGTGAGACTGCCATTTCTATATTAATAGCCAAAGGTACTAAAAGTTGGACTGCATAAATAAAAGCCGTCACTCATGAAAAACGTTTTAGAAACGTTGAATAATATTTCAATTTCAACCTGAGTTCGAAATTTAAAGGGAATCCTTTCTGACTCGAGAGGGAAATGCTATCAGAGAAAAAAGCTCCTTTGAGGTAGATGTTTAAATTTTTTTTTTTTTTTGAGGCTTGATTTTTTTTCCCCCAACGGCGAGACTTTTTTAGTTACTTTAGTAAATTTTGTTTCAGCTTCAAAATTGTAAACTTTATATTTATAGAAGTACTTCCCAAATATTCTTGTGTATATATTCTATAGTATAGTCTCATTTAACTTAAATCCTTTTAGTTTATACTCAATCAATATGTAGGCGACTTAAAACAACATAGGAACGTTCTTGGTATGTTATCTCCTGTAAACACACCTTATTATTAACCCAAAATTTTCTTTCTGAGAATCATAATTTTTAAGTAATTTAAGTAAAAATATTTTTTTTTTCCATTTTTATTCATGTCACATTATTCCTACCCTTGAAATTTCCAAAACAATTTTATAAAATTCGTTATTAAGTTTGATAAAGTTGTTTATAATTAATATAATTTCTTCAATATATATATTTTTTAAATTTGTAATATTTGGTTTAGCTTGGCTAAATGATTAGCCGAAACATAGCAGTTAATATATTTTTAAAAAAATAATAAATGTAAAATAATATGTATTACATACCTTAAAATTTATGTGCATTTTGAGATGTTATATCGTTCATTTGGAATTTTACAGAAAAAGCGTATGAAGTCAACTCATTTAGGTTTTTATCTGCCGCTCAAACCTCTGATAAAACATCAACTACTTACCTTTTGTGGTTGAAAAAATAATCTTCATTTTTTATTATTTAATTATGAATCATAAGTCAAATTATGACCGGTTTTCATAAAAAAAAAATTATGAGCTCCTTTAGAGTTTATGTATAATAAAGACAAATACAAACAAAAAATACTAAAGAATAAATTGAAATAAAAAAAAAATAATAAAAAAAATAAACTGAAAATATTTCATCGAATGTGTAAAAGTAAAAAATAATATTTTTAAAACAAATAATGGTGTTTTCAATTATTAATACAGAAGCAAAATATTGATACATTTTGACCACTTGACTGGCATTAGAATAATATTATTACAACATTAAAAATAATTTATTATCATCTTTATCAAGACAATATATATAAAGTTACTTTCTAATCAAAGTTTGAAGGAAGTCACTATGTTTGACTAATAGACAATAATTTTTTGTTTTGGTGAATATTGAAACTAAAAATCTGACATTTATACATAGAAATATGAGTGGAAGCTTTTCAAGCAAAAAAAACATAACCAAAAATTTTCGTATCTTCTCTTCTTTCAAATGAACGATATGTAGAATAAGTATGTGGTGTATGTATATAAACTATTGAAAAGTGTATTTTTTAATTTTTTATTTTGTTTACTTACAATTCGCTCCATAATTAATTATTTAATTTTGTTTCTTAAATTGTACCAACAATATTTTTTACCAGTTTCACATGAAGTGGCAAAATATTTTCTAATGAAAGCACACTATCGTATAAAAAACATGTTGTAGTGTATTAGTATTTAGAAGGCATTTCAAAATAAAATCAGGAACCCTGTAGAACATTTATTTTAAACTTTTTTTTTGCTGTTGAGTCTGTCGCTTGCTGTAGAATCCAAGGTGCTAACGCCATACTCAATGAGGTGTACGTGTTCGACATACCAAAGCGTCCTTCTATCTAAAGTGTCTGTTCATCTCCCTCTTATAAAAGAAGAAGAACTAACACATCGGCAGGGCGTAACTGTATTTGGATAATCAAAGTAATCCAAAGTTTATTATAAATAGATAGTTTTAAAATAAATGTTTTCCAAGTTGAACAAATCTTTGTAGATGTCTTATAGCTGAGGGAAGGAGAGTCAGTGATTAGGCAATTGATTTATTCAGGAATCGATTAACGTATGGATCGATATATAGCGAATCGATTTGCAAATTTGCAAAAAAAAAAAAGACGTGCGGTTGCTTGCGATTATATCGACCTTGTTTTTTTAAAAAGGCTTAAGTGCCAAAAATTCAAAATTTAGTTATCAATTTATTATGAGATGTAAACACCACTTCTATCGATTGCCGCTCACGATATATCGAAAAAAAATTGTAAATGGTCTAAAAATCTACTGATGATGACGTATGCACCAAATACTGACGACTTTTTACTCTGGCCTTGACCAGTGCTAGAAGTCTTAAAAATATGTTGTCATTAGAAAAGTTTTCTCGCCTTAATAAACTCTTACTGTACAAGATAAAGAATAAAAATAAAATATATTGTTATTTGGGGAAAAAAACTTTTCATGTGTTTCCTGTTTGTGCTAACGCTTTTAAAAAAAAACGACGACGATAACTAGAGAATAATTTCTATTCAAATTGAACCAAGGATATAAATATATATAATATAATATATAAATATATAAATTACTTAAATAAATAATGAACAGTATTGCTTTAAAAAATTAAATAAACAAATTAGAACCCCGTTTATCTGGAATAATGTGGTCAGGGTTATTCCAGATAACACGAAATTAAGGATAATAGATGGTATCATAAAAAAAATCTTAATATTAACGATATTTATTAGTTTAATTTAATGCAGATAAATTATATAAAATTAACTGTTTAAATTTTCCTTGGGTATATTATGGAGATCAATATATATAAAGGACCGAATCTATCAACATACAAATGACTGTAAAAATAAAAATAACCCAAAATGTAATAAAATAAAAAAAAACTGCATTGGTACATCACACAGAAAACGATCACAAGGTTCATTTCGAAGACGTTAAAATTCTTTACGAAGAAAAACATGTTATCAGAAGAAAACTATTGGAAGCTTTTACAATAAATAACGGATAATTTAGATAATGCAGTAAATTTTATGACAGATTCTGGAAATGCCAATATCACCTATACAGAATTGCTGAATAAATTTAAGAAATAATGTTCTATAATTTACAAACAAAAAATAGTTCCTAAATCAGTCCCCCAATGGAGTGTGCTAAATCATTCTTTCTCTCATTTTAATGAGTATAGTGGTTATAACATTAATATAAAATGGAATAACAAAGTTAAAATAGAAATATAGTTATTTGTTTTGGTTATTGCGATTATAATAAATTTTGCCCAAAAAATAATTTTAAATTCAATTAAATTTATTTAAATTGTTTTTAAATTAGTAGAATTGTTGAATTTTTGTTATAAAATGATAGTTTTAAATTTTTAGAAATCCCTTGTCACCAAGAAAAAGATATAAACCAATGTGCCAAAATAGAAGATGTAAAAGTTCAGCACTCTAGAAATTAATAATAAATACTACTTTTAGTAGTATGTTAATCGTATTTTAATATAGGACTTAGGTGACAAAATGGGATGGCTTGAAAATAACCAAAAATGGCCGAAAAGTTACAAAAAAATAATATATTGACGAAGTAAATTAGTTTTTATTAATAAATGTACTGTGGGATTAATTACGACAGCGTAAGCGCCATTTAGAACTTTACAGGAAACATGAAACGATTTATTCCCAAATACCAAAATTTTTTAATTTTTTTTTTTTATTGCATACAGTAGGAGTTTATTTACCTGCCAAAATCTTAATAATTACAATATATTTTTAAGGATTATAGCACTGGTATAGGCTAAGAGAGTCGTTAGTATTTGGTACTTACGTTATCAATAGTAGATGCTTAGATCATTTTCAACTCTTTTTTTCGATATATCGTGAGCGGGAATCGATAGAGGCGGTGTTGATGTCCCATAATCAATTAAAACATAAATTTTGAATTTTTGTCGCTTAAGCCTTTTCCAAATAACGATGTCGATAAGTCAATTATTTCTAATCTAATGTTATATCAAGACATTTATTAAAGTAAAGTACAAAAAACATAAATATTTTCCCAGATATGTAACATATATGATTGAGGCATATGTAGTTTGTAATTTGTGTGAAGCTTTCAATGCAAAAAAAAAAAATCATAAACAAAAATTTTCTTATTGTGGCATACTTCTTTCGAGTGTAGAATCGGAAGTAGAGAACTATATGTAGAATAAGTATGTGATGTATGTAAATTATTGAAAAGTATATTTTTTTTTTTAAATTAGCATACTTGAATTATTTATATAATTTATTCGTTTCCATGCGATTCGGTTTATTATAGTCATACTACGTTATAAGGCGATATGTTACAATATGTGACGTTAATAAATCATTTTCGATCCCTATCGTAATTTGAATTAAAATACATCGGGTTAATTTTTAATGAAAAAAAAATAAATGTTATCAGCAATTGTAATCGACACTGAAATTCGAAACAACATATAAATTCCAATTATCCTGAAATTAGAATCTGGACTATGAATGAGAGACTCGAGAACCTCTCTGTGTAAGAAATGGAACACCACTCTATCTGCCATGAATACTAAAATTGCCACTTGCACTCTTCCCACGCCACTATCTACCATTAACATTAATTCCATCTTATTTCTAACCTAAGAAAAACGGATACACCACGCAACGGAAACAGAAATTAGATGGGATCTTACTAGCCACTACGCCCTGATTTATGGATCTGTTTCTTTGCATACCGATCGTTCTATCTATCCACTTGAATGGATATTCTGTATTATTTCATTTTTAGTTTCAGTTTATAATTTGGGCATTACATTAGAAGCACGTTTATTCGGTTCCGCCGTAGGCCGTTTTCAAACGTTCCGATAAATTGGATGCCAGACTGCAGGAAAAATAGTGTCCCACTCCGACAATTATCAAACCGTGTAAAAATCCCCTTATCCAAAACCCAAATATACGAAAAGATTGTTTATTTATTTTCTACGGTTGTTAGATATAAGTGTTCTAGGTGATATATTTTGAAATACATATCATCTCATAACATTAGCTCATTTTATAGAATGAATGAAGATAAAAAAAAAAAAAATATTTTTTACTCAGCCTAATAATAAAATTAGGCTTTAAATTTGCCGCCCTCTAAATTCTGCCGTGCCGAACAGGTACCTCCTTTGCCCCTCCTCTACTAGTTTCGGCCCTGTACGGAATCATCAACCATTAAACATTAAATCTAAATTTTTTAATTATTTTCTGAAGGCTCAAGGGCCATTAAAATTAGGTAAATTGGTAGAGGTCGGAAGAAGAGAGGTTTGACCGATTGATTAATTTCCTCTGACTTCGATAATTGAGAAAGTAAGAATAATTTTATCTTTAATTCAATTATCATCCTTTTATGTTTCACATAAAATTGTCTAATTAGCGTAGTTCATTTAATGTTTCATATAATTATTTCTAATTGAAGTGGTCCTCCGGTTTGTTAATTTTATTATATAAATTGTAATTGTTTTTTACATATGTATAGTACCTATATCACAGGTATTAAGGAGTTAACTTTTTTAGCGTCTAATCTGATCTCTCTCCACTCGTTAATATAATCAGTTTTTATTTAATAACAAGCTGTGATCCATCGAAGCCTGCTTGTTATACCTTGTATTCTTGTAGCTTGGTATATCTGGGTATAAAACATGATAGACATCTAAAATTTGATGCTCATTACTCTACAAAATTATCAAAAGTTAGACAAAAATCATAAAAATTCAACCACCTCCTAAAATCCCAAATCTCAGCCTCAGATTAAAACTTCTTATCTATAAAATATTCTTCAGCCTTCTCTCTTATACAGTGCTCCATTACTATCGATAACTGAAAGGGACTGCAGTAATTTCAAAATGATATTTTAAAAATACTTATCAGAAAAACGTCTTTTGAAAAAGAAAAGATTCAAAGGTTCCATAAACTGCATGAATTATTGAACTTATCAGAAGTAGATGAATTCATTAAGAGAAGAACCATAAAATTTTATGATTCACTGAAAATCTACCAAATCCACAATTTAATTGCCTTACATTTCCTCAGAGTCCTCGGCGATGGTAAGATAAAGTTTTAAGATTAATATTAATAAAATAATAATAAAGAACAGTTTCAACACAGAGGTGAGCCCCATCACAATGATGGACATATATGAAAAAGTTGGTTAAATAAAAAAAATATAATGAAGCAGAAAAATCTTAAAATGTATTTAAGATACAGTGAAAGGATATTGATCTGGTGCATTACTGTACAAAACTTTTAAAATTAGGGTTAAGAAAAAAAAAAAACTGATGTGGACAACACATGACTTCCTTCTACGGCTATTTACTAATAAATCGGTGGCTCAAAAAGTGATCCTGAATTTGGTTACTAGTTTCCGAAGATTGCAGTATCTCAAAAAAGACATTCGGCGTCGCGACATCCATCTATTGACAGACACACCTAAGATCTTGTTTATGAAGGTCTATTCCGTTATTATGTGCCGTTTTCTTTCAGTTGGTAACAAGTTCCCAAGAGATTTCTTAGTGTAGTTCCTCGACAACATTAACTGTCCATGTCACTAGATAAAGCATTGGAAATCGACGGTTTAAACATTTTAAGCGGAAGAACCCACTTAACTTATATCTTATTCTTCTGCTGCAGACTTGTTCAGCTCACAAATGGGGAGGAAAAAAAAGTATTTTACTTTCAATTTTACCACTTAAAACAATTAATAAAATTGCTTAATTAGAGTGGAAAAAAATCACGTTTATAACCTTTATCACCGAACCATATGATCTCTGTAATAAATGTCGATATACCTTTTGATGTAAGTTTCTTATGACCTTCAAGCCCCTTTCGGATCTTCGATTTCAACCAAAATCTAATATATTATTTATATTGATATAAAAGTCTAATTTACCAAATTTGAGATGTTTTACATTGTATTTTAATATATTTTTTTGTGAAAGTCCAATCTGACCTTCAAGCAAAGTACCACTTCCGGTATGCCAATTTTAAATTTATTATGTTATTTATATTAGTATGCATCTCAATCCAAATTTGAGAAGTTTTGCATTATATTTTAATATAATTTTTGATGAAAATCAATAATGACCTTCAAGTAAAGTACCACTTCCGGTAATCATGCAGTGACCAAAAAGAGAGGTCCACAACTAGATTTTACATTTATCCTAAATACAAAATTTTAACTTTCTACGGCTAACCGGTTTTGAGTTATGCGAGATACGAACGGACGTACAGACGTCACGGCGAATCTATCCAAAACGATTCAGGGATGGTCAAAATGGATATTTCCGTTGAAATCTGAAAACCGAAAATTTTCGCGATTACAATACTTCCTTTACTGTGTACCAGAAAGTAAAAAGTCTGCAATAATATTAAAAATGGAATATTTTTACCATAGGAACTTTTGAAGGACCTCTACACTAGCGATTCTTAGCACGGGATGAATATCATATATTGTTATATATGTATAGAACAATATAGAACGGGTATACAGTTGGAAAGTATCAAAATTAGCTTTCTCTAGCGTGTATACTTTCAAATAAAAAGTATTTTATATTTTATTTTAAATGACGAAATAGCGCCATTACTCAATTTACGTTATTTAATTCCCATAGCTTTCTTTTTCCGAGAGCTATTTCCTCGTTCGAAAATGTAAATAATGACGAAGAAATAAATTCAGTTGAGGATAAAGATCTATCCCTGGAATATTCTCAATTACCTCCTTAGTACTTCCAGATGAACGATTCTCCAAAGCAAAGTCGTTCCTTAAGGAGGGAGGGGAGGGAGTGGGGAATAGAAATCTAATAAAAAACGATCAGCTATTATTACCTGTCTTCTAGCTTGAAAAGATTGAGATTATATTAACTTGCATTAGGAGGTCAAAGAAGCAATGATCTTTCAAGAAGATGGAAATTAAATGTCATTGGGATTCCTTTAAAAGGTGACATCCTGGAGAAATAAGGTTTTTAATTCATTTTTAAATATTTATTTTCGCCGCACTAGCAGTCTCTAGAGCCATTTGTGCTAACTAACTGCTTTGTATTAAGTTGTAACATTTGTATTCATAGGAATTTTTAAAATTATTACTGCTTTAATTAGATATTATTTAAATTATTAGTGCTGTCAACTTCCGGGGGTTTGGGAAATAAGTAACAATTTAAAGCAGTAATAATTTAAATTACGGTAAGGACCCAACCTCAACTGAAAATTAACTCTTGGGGGTTAATTAATATAATTAATTAATAATACCTCTTGAGCGAGCGCAGCGAGCGGAAGTCGACAGCTTTGATCTAATTAAAGCAGTAATAATTGAATTTACGATAAGGCCCCCATCTCAACTGAAAAGGATCCGTTGGTGTTTTAATTATTTCTTGGGTGAACATAGTGAGCGGGAGTCGACAGTATTAATAATTTTAAATAATATCTAATTAAAGTAGTAATCATTTTGAATACGAATGTTACAACTGAATACAAAGCAGTTCGTTAGCACAAATAGTGCTAGAGTGCTAGTGATGCTAGCGGTCTTAAGGTAACTTCGGAAGGAGCCACTGATAATGCGTCCCGACTGTAAAGTTGTACCAACATTTGAACAGTAATTAGTTTTTTGTTGTATATAATTTTAGTGAAATAGCTGACGGTAAATGTTATCTAGGAGAATTTTTGGCGGAGAGAGATTTTAAGATTCTGTCGTCACTCCCACTACAACAAAATAATCGATATTCCTCCCGTCATGTCGCAGTAATAAAAAGATGAGCATAATAAATAATAATAAAAAAATCAAAATGAAGATGGTCGGGGTGCGGTCATGAATGAAGCACCGAGTAAGATAGTATTGCTTTAAAGGCGGCAACTGACGATGACTCCAAACGGATCAATGGAACGATGGAGTGGAGCGTCTGGAGTACTTGGAGTGAAGAAGATTTCAAGTTTCCCTGTGACGATTACTCCAATATTTTTTTATATTATAATTCAATCTCAAAGCCCTCTCCAAAAAATTAAATAATGGAAATTTTAAGCACATCTACTATACATTATAAATTCACTTAAATGTTTATTTTCAATTAATTGAAATTTATATTTTTTAACTCGATATTAAAAAAGTACAAAAAACTCTTAGTTATTCATACAAATAATTTAGTAATATATTTTATGGTAAATTTCAATTATACTGTACAATCATTTTTATTATTATAATACCCCGCGGTAGAAGAGAGCATGAAGAAAAAGTACAAAGTATGATTTAGGGTTTTTTTTGAACTTACAAACCAGATTGTTAGTTCCAAACCAGATTAATTCCACTAATTCCACAGCTTCGAACCTGTACTTCGAGGCTTTGTGTTAATACTGTTTTCATTAAATCGCCTTTATGATTTTTGCACGGGTAAGGTGGGCGAAAACCTGAACAAAAAAGATACGGAAACGCATATCTAGGTAAAAATATAAATAAAACAAATAAATAAAAAAATAATAAAAAAAAGCAAAGCGATTAATGACAGAGTTAAGAAAAAACTCCTAAGAAAGTTCTAGTGACATTTTAAAATTTGGCCCGCGTTTCAACCTTTTTGTGACATTATCGATGAAGCGTGATTAAAACGTACATTATTGAAAGTGGGTTACTACTATAAGAAAAAAAGAAAACAGACGCTTCAAAGTTACTATGTATTACACAACTGAAGTACAATTACATAGCAAACATTTTATATGTAATGTATTTATTCGCTTTAATATGTTTATAATTTTTTAAAAATAATAATCAATATATATTAAGAAATGAAAGAACCACTTTATTTTGTAACGTTTCGGCCCTCTTTTACAAAATTATTGGACATTGTCAAACTCTTATGCTGTCACCTAAATCAAAATTTCAATTATTCTTAAAATACTTTTTAAAATTTGAAATGTTTTCTGAATTTTCTTATTTTGGCACATGCAGGTCTTATTTCATTTTGGTAGCACATCATTTCTTAAAACATAAATTGATTAAATATTTTACAGCACGTACTTAATTATTTAAAACCATAATTTAATTTTAAATTAATATTTGTACAAAATTTATTTACTTATTTTTTCACATTCATTGAATTTAGTGCAACCATTATTAATTTTTGTTCTCCATACCTTAAAACACTTTTTAAAAATAAACACTATTATTTCCTGAAGTCATCACTTGTCCAACACCGCTGAATTAATTACACTGAATTAAAAATATTTGCATTCTTTTTTTTTTTTACTTAAACTTCAATATTATAATATTTTATTGATGTATTTCATAAATCATGTAGATTTGACATTAACCTGAAGATATATTCCGATAATATTACAAAAAAATATTTTTTAAATATAATTGTCTTACTTTTAAATAGTATTTTCATCAATAAATAATAATAAATTTCATGAAGGCCATGATGCTATTTCGATATTAATTGCCCTGGACCTGCTGTCACTGAGTCCAGAGATGTTAAATAATACTGATCGTATTGCTTTTGAAGATTAAAATTTATTATAAAACTCTTAAACTTCATTTCAAAATAAATATCAGTATAATATCTCTTGTATATGAATAAAAACTTGAAACAAGACTAAGTAATTTGAATAATGTAAGAAAAACATTTTAGTAAAAGGTTTCCTTAAATACATAGAAAAACTAAAATATGTTTTTAGCAAATACATTAAAGTCAGGATTAGATTGTCCATTAACTTTGTTGAATTTTACTTCTTTGTTGATTTATTACAGATTAATTTCAAAGGGGAGTTTTATTATATTTGTTTTTTATTTTTTGTAAGCATTAATATAAAGGAGATGATCCGATAATATAAGCAGGTATAATTAAATACATATATATAATTAAATATGTAGAGTATATAGAGACAGAGGTAGTTTTCATTTTGGTGATAGAAAATAAAAAAAACCCTTGGTGAAGAAATTTAAAATATAATAAAGAGGAGCACATAATTTACTTGTGAGCTTGAAAGGTGCAATTAGGTCATATATAGAATGCAAAACAAATATACATAAACATTAATTCTTTAAAATTATTTATAATATAATATAAGCAATTTATAATTTTATTTATGATATAACTCGATACTGACTAATAAATATATATATTCTTATTCCATCCTCTGTTTTTTTTTTTACTTTTTCAGTTAAATTTAATAATACAACAATTACATATTTTCCAATTATTAATGTACATTTTTAAATAATAATTTCAAAAAATAAATTTTTGGATTGCGAAATGATGTACATAGGGGAATCATCAAAAAACTATAAACTAGAATAAAACAACATATAGGAAATTGTAAAAATAGCCAGAACAAATCATTGCAGCTCTTGCCCATCAAACTATAATGAACAACCATAAATTTGATTTTGATAACTCAAAAGCCTTGGATAATGAAAAAAACACAAGAAATAGTAAGGCAACGGAAGCTATTTAAATCACAAAAAATATAAATAATGCATTGAATTTCAAGCCAGATACAATAAATTTAAAGAGTCACTATCCTGATATAATTAATAAACTAAATATTAAATGACAATATTAATTATTTCATAATTCATAAAAACCAAAAATACAATAGTTAGACCAGAAATTCCAAACGAATCATCGGGATATAAGAGTTACAGTTTTATTAATTATCGAGATTCTACTGTAATATAGTTTAACGCATGATGCCACCGATATATCGTTGTAAAATATCGGCATCATTGATATATCGGATGTTATATAATGATAGAAAATAGGAGTTTTTCAACTCCCATATATGGATATATTGCGTGTCTATATTCCAACCCTATTATGAACCCATTTCTCCGAAAATGTAACCGTATTAATTTAAAAAAAAAATAAAAAGCCTGTAACACTACAGCTCTTGAAGGGTCATTGGTAGTATGGTAAGTGACCTACGAATAAGCATTGAAGGTCACGTTCAACCGCCAGATTTTTATCCTAACCCATTTAAATATCAGAAATTCTACTTCATTGAGGCTGGTAGTGCTCAAGAAGAGATTAATTTAGAATAACATTTAGTAATTATAGAACAAACTATAAATTATTTCATTAAAGTCCGCTACCTGTTTTGTGAAGCTGTATAATCCATTGTCAAATATAAGCTCCAAATAGTGAAGATAGGAGAGGGAACATTTTGTGATAAAGCGTAGCTTATAAGTGAGAAGTTCAAAGAACCCTATCAGCCAACAACTAGCAACAGATTCCTTATTCTCAATTTTCTAAAAATTGCCTATTTCTCTTATCGCTCTTAAGAAGCATCTTATGTAGTGGAAGAGATCACGTCCGAACCACTATCCATATTCTCTAATATAAACCCCACATCTAAGGGCTCAGAAAAAAATAAATCAAAAAACCTACTAGCCAGTTCTGAAAACCATGGAATTGGACAGCAAAGTACAAAAAGCAACGGGGAGTCTTCCAGCCAGAAACACCACCATGCGAGAGGTATGGGGAGTATCACCCTCCCTTCTATAATTTTAAAACCTAAAAAGTCGGAAAATTTGAGATTTGAGAACCTACTTCAAACTGCGAAATTATGGTAAAACATTTTACTAAAATTTAAAACCAATACTAATACCCTTTAAGTTAAAAAAAAAGAAGTGATTTTATATGTACAATATTGCGTTTGAATAGAAAAGAAAATTATTGTGTAGATATTGTGTCAAAATTGTAGAGAAATTTTTGATTTAGCCTCTCTCCTCCAATAGCAAGGTCTCTGCTTCCAGCTGCTGAGGAAACAAAAAGAGATCGTATACGAAATGAAGGAAGGAGAAGGATTAGAAAACTTTCTTGAACTAGGACAACTCAAATCAATGGTAAGAACACGTCTGTTGAATGGATCAGGAAGTCAACAAAGTTTTTCTAAGTCAGACCTTTAAGCTCGTGTATGAGTTACAGTGGAATCAGAATTTCAAAAATGTTTTTAAACTACGTTTAGGGTTGCATAAGTATTTTAATGTTTGAAACAGTCCAGTTTGTATTTTATTTATAAATTAACAAATAAAAGAGTAGTTGAGGGTAATACTCGAAATGCTCCATTCTTGTGATTACAAAATGTCAATATTTCATAAAGTGAATTCAAGGTCTCCAAAACAATTTTCCTTTATTTTTCAAGTGCTCTTTCATTCACCATTTTGAATTGTCTGTTAATTCTGTTACTATATAATTTCAAATAAGTGTTGCAAATTACGGATAATACGGAACCGATATTTATTTATTTTTTCGGAAAATAAAAAGATTATTAAATAATTTATTATTAATTATTTATATTGATATATTTCCTTATGCTGCATCAGAGCTACATTTTAATGAGTTTCTGAGATTTTTAATTGTTAGTACACATTAATGTTCATTTAAGCCAGGCATTTCCAGACCGTGTTACGCGAACAAGCAAACTAAAGTCATAAATACAATCATCTTTTTCAGTTGATATAGGAAGATTACCAAACACAGTCTCGATTATTATATATTATTTTATTTCATTGAGAGTAGCTTTCGGTGTCGAGCACCATATTCATCTCTATTAAAAAACATCAAGATTATACAATCCAATTAATCATCATACATATCATCATATTATAGAATAATGATTCAAATTTTGATTTTTATCATGAAAACACTGATCGTTACTTTACCTTTATAATCATTACTCCGTCATAATGGGGAGGGGAGGGGTTACTATTTTGACCATTAGTCCATCGTCTAAAAATGATTTGTATATAATTATTATCATCTGCAATATAGAATGCGCTGGCGATCCAGATCGCTCAGAGCCGAGTGCGTAGGGGGTCGGGCATGTTCTCTTTCCCATACAGTTAATTAACTCAAATAAAATCAGATTAAAACGGTAGAAAATTCATTAATGGTCTCTTGAAGTTTTTATTTTTATTTTGATTGTTGCACTTATGAATTTATCCACACAGGTCTGGAGAAATTATATAATTTTTAGACAGTGGACTAAAGGTCAAAATAGCAACCCTCCCTCCCTCTGAATGATTATAAAGGTAGTGTAACGATCAGTGTTTGCATGATAAAAATCAAAATTTGAATTACTGGATTATTGGATTGTTTAATCTTGATGTTTTTGAATAGATATGAACATGGTGCTGGACACCGAACACTACTCTCAATGAAATAAAATAATATATAAGAATCGAGATAGTGTTTGTTAATCTACTTATATCAACTGGAAATAAATTATAAAACAGTCTACCTACAGTTTCGAATGAAATAATCTTTTTAACGCATACAATGCGGAATAACCATTTTTTTTAAATTATTATTAAATTTATCAATCACAAGATAAAGAAATACGATCTGCAATTAATAAAAATGATTCAGGATGGGGTTGAAGAGGACTTCAGAATCAAGTTAAGCTCCATCAAGCTTAACATTGATGCTCTGATTGTAAATAAAGATCATAATTCCGACTGAAAGATATGTCCTAAATTCCTTATTTTCGATGGATACACTTTTATCAGATTTTTTTTTGTCAATCTTATTGTTGCTGATATGTGATTTCAATTTCAATTTTGAACTTTATTTTCAATGTATTATATTCTTAAACGCATTAACTGTAATATATAGTTCTTTTGCTTGTTTAATAAACTTTCGTAAATAATTACGTATTTTTTATGAATATAAATGTTAATACTAACATCATAAGACCAGGAAGTGGTGCGAACAGACATCTGAAAAGTGAACTCGGTACATAGCGACAAAAAGTCTAGGAACCCCTGGTCTAGAGGAACCAAAGCTCTCACTTGGTTGCAGATTTGGTAATATATGTTGTTTGCTTTAATCTTTTTAAATATTTCTTGTTGGCATGACATCTTCCATCAATACAATAAAGAGAAGAGGGACAAGCTGGTCTCCTTGCTTGTCGCCTCTCTTCATATCTAAGCTTCCAGACTCCTCTCCGTTGATTCTGACCTTAATTTCCCTTTGAGCCTTTATAGGAGGATCTAATGGCGTCTATAAGGAGAGAAATGAGGAAATCTGGATTCCATGAAGGCGTTGGCAAGATGGGCCGGACGGTTGGCATGCTGGAGTCGAGGCACCTCCACGCTCGGAGGCACAATGGAGGAAGGAAAAAAAATTTTCATCGACCGAACCGTAATTCAAATAATTTTATGAATAATATTATTTATTATTTATATAAAGTACTTCAAAGTTATGCGCAGAAAACAAAAATACACTTTTTAAAGTAAATAAAGAAGTTTCTAGTCCAAGTCCATGCATCTTGTTAAAACTTTTTATTATAAATTAATTTTTCTCATTTCCAAAGTTATCGCACAGACTATTTTTTTTTTAATATACTCATACAACTTTTCCCTTGAAAATTTATGATATGAACTTCGGAACTCAAAGTTCAGTCTTTTGGGATACCAGTTACACATAATCCCGCAACTTGGTAAAAGTGTTAATCATATAAAAGAAATTTTAAAAAATGAGTTTTCTTTATTAATAATAATAATCCATTAAAAATGGATTCGAAATTATTTTCCTGATTTCAAGGTCATTTTAAATAGTAATTAATTATAATGGAACTTTTAATAAAACAAATATTAAGGAAATGAGGGTTTGGTGGTGCGATCAACTACAAAGTATAGAATTAATTCTCAGCACTGAGGAAGGTCTAGAAAGTAGGTCGAAACGTCGGTACACATGACACAATTAACAGTAAAAAATTCTTCACAATGTGGTTTATCCCTGATTTCATAAACGATTAACATCATAAAACAAGTCTTAGTTGTTGTTTTACATACCTACTAAATATATATATAATGGCGCTTGACTATATGCCACTCTGCCCTGACGATGGCCTAAAACTTAGGCCGAAACGTCAGCAAATATAATAAGTTCTTATCTATTTATTATTTATATTTCTATTATTATTATAGATATATAATATATGTATTCATATATTATGTTTATTATTCATAGAATTCATATTATGATTCATAATATGTTTCTTTATTCATAAATTATTTTTGTTATTTATTATTCATAGTACTCACATTATGATTCTTATAAGTTTCTTTATTCATATATTATTTGAATAAACAGTTCAAATTAAAATATATATATTTTATTAGAAACCATTACTAAAAATTTCTTATTTATCAAATCTAAATAAAAAAGGTTGCTCTAATTCTAGGATTTCAAATCATTCACTTAAAAACTTGTTTTTATTGAATCTTTTAAACTTTGAATACACACCATTTACTCTGATGATTGGCAAATCATTCATATTCTCAAATGATTTTTTTTTTTTTTAAACAAACTAAAGACAGAATGAAGATTTAAAATTTAATTGAAGTATCAATTATTCATAATACTTTAGTCGATTGTAATTCAAAGTTAATTTAATTTTAATTCGCAATATAAGTGACTGTCTAATGTTGGTAGGTTGGAGACAGCATGATGGACTGTGCCATCGCATCCTAACTAATGACTTTGTATAATTAGGCTCTTCTATCATCAATCTTAATTCCTATAAGAAATCCCTACATCAAGCAAAGATATTTTAAATTGTATTGTAGTTTATCTCGGTATACAAATTGCGTCCAGATTTCTGTATTCTAAAAAAAAAAAAACTAGTTCTCGGATTTTATATCGTAATATATTTAAGTTTGACCGTTCTATGACTTTGAAACTTATTTTTTTCTTATCCTCCGTTTATTTAAAATCTCTTTTACATACATAAATGGACAATACATATATAATATATATTAACAAGTCCTTACATTACCCGAATGTATTCTAAAAAAAAGCTATTTATATGTCCGCTGCGTGCAGGGGGTTTCACATTTAGGAATTGGTCTTCACTAATTTGTAGAGAATGGGGAGGAACCATTCTGCTCTTTGAAACTTAATCAAGATGCGTTCCTGATATACGAATAATAAAAATACAATATTATTGTCAAGAGTAGATAATATTCTGAAAAAATATGAACAAGGAGAAGAGGCTTGGAGGTGAAGTCAGAAATGAAACAACAGAACCTAAGATGACATAATGTTTTAATGTTTGCCGACGTTTCGGCCTAGTTTGCAGCTATTCATCAGTTCTTAGCAAAACAAAGTACAAAAGTAATTGAAATGGAAAGAGTCAAATTTATTCATCCTATTTCAATTACTTATGCTTTGCTTTAAGCCTACTATCTTTAATTGGGAAATTGAAGAAATAAAATAGTATACATAAAAGTATAAGAATATATGTTTATGGGTACCATTGTATTTTTCATACTTATGCATAACAATAAATATACTTTCACTTATCTATAAATAAAATATATAGTAAGGGAAAGTACTTCAACCGTGAAAAATTCCGAATCCGAGTTTTCAACGGAACTACAACTTATAAGGTCC
Source organism: Rhaphigaster nebulosa (assembly GCA_948150685.1). NCBI lineage: Eukaryota > Metazoa > Arthropoda > Insecta > Hemiptera > Pentatomidae > Rhaphigaster > Rhaphigaster nebulosa. Next base: position 55,274,153 of record OX411312.1, read on the forward strand.
TCTGAGGCCAAATAACCAAGTCTCGCAAAATGGGCAGTGTGTATCTGAACAGCCTAGCTCAAAAACAAAAGGTTTTACGATTCTGAAATTACGTATTTAAGGTCGAAAATGCTTGGAAAATTACAGCAACCTTTTCGCTAAAATCTACTTACCGAAAGTGCATCTTTATTTAATCGATTATACACTTATTTTAATTTTCTCAGCTCAAACGATTTACCAAGTTGTTACAAAAGTCCTTGTGCATGAACACAACCGTTTATTCCAACTCTCATAATTAATCCTATAAGAATGTTTTTGTTCATATTATTTATGTCAATGTTTACTTTGACTAATCCTTTAATTCCTTGCGACTTGAGTTGGCTTTATGGGGTCATTTACATTTTTAAAACGCACGTGCAATGTCAGAAGAAAAAATCGTGATTCGCGGTCCTTTGAGGCATTGCTGAAAAAAGGTAAAAGCGCTAAGGCAGCCGCCGAAGAAATTTGTGCCATAGAAGGAGAATCAATTATCCATCGAAATACTGCCGCAGGCGTTCAGGCGTTTCAACAATGCGAAGATGAGACACATGGATTACGGTGGAACTTCGAAGACGTTTTGCATTTTGAGCTTGTTCCTGATGGTCGGGCAGTGGACTCAAACCTTTGCTGTGAACAGGCTAGACAGAGTTTATGCAGTAATAAGTGCAAAGTACCCTGCTTTGGTCAACAGGAACCAAACCATTTTGCAACACGACAATGCCTCTGCACATTGTTCTCGTTTGACCAAGGAAAAATTAACGGAATTGCAAGGAGTAAACGTTTTGCCTCATCCTGCGTATAGTCCAGATATTGCACCATCAGATTATGGTTTGTTTAGTTCAAAGGCTCATTTTAAAAGGTCGGATCTTTGATAACTACGAGGACCTAAAAATTGGAAGTGAAGAGTTATTTGCCTCATAATCAGTGGTACCGGTATCAAATCCAATTACTGGCAGAAAGATGGGTGAAAGTATTTGAAAGCAATGGACTTTACTTTGAAGAGTAGTATTCAATAATGTTTAAAATCTACAATCTGAAATAAAGCTATATTAATGCACAAGGACTTTTGTAACAACCTAGTAGATGAAACTCATTATATCAATGTACAATTAAATTTTCTTTATTATCAGCTTGGTCTTATTCTCATTGAAATACTCTGACAGGATTTAAATGACGAATTTTCAACATGGCTTCCTCTAAAGTACCTTTAATTTTGTTTATTTGAAAAAATTAACCGTCTCTCATTATAAGTAGTAATAAAAATGGATAAATATAAAATATGAGAATTAACTAAAGGAGAAATATTTTTGTATGTTAAAAACAAATTTCCGGAAATAGGAGTAGCAATATAAAGGTATAATATACCGTTAGAAAGCAAAATATTTTAGAAAAATTAATATCTAACATATAAAGCCGCATATGGTAATGGAGAGTGACGAAAAACATATAAATTTAAGGTGATTGTTGTAGTTTTCAATTTCTGCTTTTATATTACTTAATGGAAACTATATTTTTTATGGAATTTCTATGTAAACTGTAAAAAAACTTTTAAAATTTCAAGAATCCTATTTGAACATAAATTAATGTCTACTCAAAGTACTGTTGTAAGTGAAAGTTGTGTGAGGCGCACACCGCACGAGATTTTTACATAACATACTAATTCATATTTTCATATATTTTTATTTTATATTAATACTAATGAGCTTCATAGTTTTTCCTCAGTATCCGAATCATTTATATAGTAAATTATTTTTCAACGGTAGCAACTGTCCAGAACACTTCAGATAAATCTTTTTTTTTATGATCAATAAATAAAATAAATGAAAATTAATCTTTATTCTGGAAAGGATTGTCAACTAAGAATAATAAATAACGAAGTTAACAATGAAACTTTAAGAGTATGTAAAGTTCAGAAACAAAATACAAAAAGTTTCAAAAATAATTCCCCCAAGCCGTAGAATAAGCAGTAAAAGTGCAGACCATAGTGGAACATTAAAAAGTAATCCAAACTGCTTTAAAGCAACTTTCGCAGTTTTGTTTGTTATATCGTACATCCAGACTGTAACAAATTTTTTTGTTTGTTAGAACGAACATTTGGCACGAATTAAGTTCTACAAAGAAGGCCCCAGGATGTTTCTTCTAGGACATGTTGCTGGTGGATTATCTCTTGCGTCTATAGGTTAGGTCTGTTATTAAAGGGCTGGTTTATCTTTGGAATAATAGGGGTCTAACTATTAAAATTTCTCGCTTTAATAATTTTGGGTTGTGCCTCTTTTATTGTGGATTCATTGTACGATATAGGTATATGGTTATAAGTAGGGCTAGAGTTTTCATGTAAATACATATTGTTTTTCAACCAAGATATATCCATATATCAACTCATTTTTGATATTTAGGTACATTTGGGTCAATTTACATATGTCATGTATTATTAAATATTTCACTCTGTATTTGTTATTTTTATTTATACATATTTATTAGAACATGAATAAGGATGAGTACCAGAAAAAAATCCTAAAATATCAGTTGACATTCAAAGGCATTCGATTAACAGAATTCACTTTTCTTTCCGATATTATTCAGTTCTAAGTTTCCTTTACCTTTAATTTTTATTCAGAGCGACGTAGTTTATAACTTACTATCAATCTGTGAATCGGAAAAAATTCATACGTTTTTAAAACATAATTCCCAGTGTCATGAGTTTTTTCTTTTATTAATTTTATTTTATTAAACAGTACGGTCCTTACCAAATACTGAACCCAAGACCCTTCATGGGTTGTAGTGGTACAGTTTTTTGTTTTTTTTTAACAATATTTTTAACAATTGGCAAAGGGGGGCATATAGTCTCATATAAGAGATATCCCTAACGACATATATTGTTTATAATTATGGAATAAACTTAGTTTTTAAAATTCCTAAATAAACTATAATACTAAATTAACTAAAACAGAAAATGCAATTATAATGATAAAAGGAAAAATTACAAAATTAAAAAGATAATATTTTAAAACGAAGAAAAAAAAAGAGAGAAAAATAAGTAACAATAAAATAAATATACAATTAAAAGAAAATAAACTAATTTGAAAAAACAAAACAAAAAATATTTAAAAAAATAATATGAGTATTACTTATACAAATAAATAATATAAATGGTGTGATTAAATGCTGATAAAATAATAAAACATTCATTTAAAATTCGCCTTGTTTAGTACATTACCATTACAATAAGATAGAAAATATATAATTTAAAAATTCTGGAGAGAAAATTTCCAAAGTTGAGCTCATTTCCTCCACAATGAATACAACAGCAAATCTCCTAGCCAAAGCTTCTGAAGTCGTCAGGGTGGAATGTGTGGATTCGTTGTGGACCTTAGTGTTTGTGTTAAATGGTTCATATTGTAGATCAGAAAACTGTGGACAATTTTTATTGGAGCCCTTCTGTAGTAAGTAATTTGTGACATAGAATGGTAGCTTCACTATTTTCAGCAATATTTTTAAATATATCAGGTTAAAACACGGCGTTTCTCTCTTATTCATTCACGTCTATTCACATCGGCCTGATTGTTTTTTTTTTTTACCAGAAAAGAGTTTGCTTGATGTAAAGAATTATGCCAAATAATTTATGAGGCCACGAAACCCTTATACTAAAAATTCAATCAAAATACTTCCACGAGATTACGGAATCTATTTCGGAAATAGACAGAAATTGCTGGTGTTAGAATACAGGATATAAGGCAGATATGTTTTAAACAATTTAATGAAATAAAAAACTAACTTTTACATAAAAATAAAGAAAATATATTTACATAATGTACAATAAAATAAGGTTGATATGACTGTACAGTGTTCACCAACGTTCAGAGCATACACTGTATTACATAATGTATAACGAAAGTAGAGATAAAATTCCGTTAAACGTGAAAGATTTATTCATATTTATGATCTGCTTGGCCTTCATCTCTTTTGATTATATAGATGAAGTTCTTGGATCGACTCCCTAGCTCCTGCCATTTTCGGAGCTTAATTCTTCGCACTTTATAAATTAACAAGTTCGGTTTCCTTGGTCGGAACGGTAGAATATGTTGTTGGTAGGAACCTGTATATGTACGGGGATAACAAGTTTCTATCCAAGTTCTCAAGTTTCGTAGGGCCTGTCAAGTAACTGACTATGAGACCTAGAAAGACGGCGATAAAGCAACCGATCGCGCTGTAGTAGAACGCCGAGATCTCGTACAGGAAAAAGGTGTTACCATATACGTCCTGCTGTGGCGGAAGGGTCCTGAAAGAAATAGTTTAATTTTTCTATCATCAATTGTACTTAATAAAATTTTATAAGTACGGCACGATATACAAGTAAGGAAAATGTGTACATTATTTTTATAGCTGTTTTAGTTTTTACTCCTGATCAATTTGCAGGTAGTCATATGCGAAAATTAACACTATGACAATCAGACTTCCATATATTATATAAATAAATACAAATACGACTAATATAGTTATTAAACGTGGAAGTCTGATAGTCATAGTTTTTGTTTTATTTTATTTTTATAAAATTGAACATTAAAAAATATGAAAAAAACAAAACAAACATTATCTAAACAGCAAAAAATCTTCAAAATAGTAGAAAAAATATATAACTCTAGTTTAAAAAAAAATACTAAAAACATGAATGATGTTACATTTCACATTTGACCTGAGAGTTTGAAAATAAATAAATTATAAAACGACTTACGAGTATGTGTAAAAAATAGCGAAATTTTCGATTTTTCAAAAGCCTTCGACTCAGTTAATCACAACATCCTCCTTTCCAAACTCCGAAACCTTTCCATATCAAATAGCGTTTTAAAGTGGTTCCTTTCCTTTTGGTCCCTTCGTTCCCAAACAGTTATCATTAAACAGTTAGCCTCCTTCCCCTCTCCTTTTATCAATACGTGGACCTCAGGGACCGTCACTCTCACCAATCCTTTTCTCTGTCTATATCAACGATCTCCCTGATTCCATTTGTCGCTCACAATACCACTTGTATGTCAATGGCCTCGAAATTTACCAATCTTTTTGTCCTTTCGAGATGCTTGAGGCGTTCGGAAAGAATATAAGAAGATTTAGATAGAATCAATGCATGAACAGTAAGCAATGATTTGAGGCTGAATATAAAAAAACAAAAAAACAAGTCCATCCTCAGGTTCCAAGCACCTTCTTAATTCCCTTTCTTACTATCCCTTACTCTACCTCAATTGCCCAACTATTCTTCCATACCACTGTTGGAAACCCTGGAATAATTTTTTATCAATACCTATTCTGGAATAAACGTATTTCCCAAATCATCCGAAAATCATTGCTATCCTTAAATAGTTCTGAAAATTATATGATTCTTTGCCACCTAAAACCCGTCAGCTTCTAGTCTCCTCCGTCATTTTCCTTCATTTTGATTATGGCTGCCTTGTGTATCAAAGTGCTGGTAGAGTGTCTGGTAGGCATGAGACAAGATTGAAGAGGCTTTATTAACACTACAAGCCAAACAAATGCTACTGGTATTGTACATTTTTTATTATTCTAAGGAGACTAACATTCCCAGAATAAAATTTATTTTCATTTCGTATAGTTAGAACTCTTTTTTTTTCAACAAGGAGTCAACAATGATGAATTTCTTTCTACTTCTATATAAAAAACTTATAAAAACAATAAACTCTTCATGTGAAAGAATGAGATGTTATATTCATAGTAGCCCTTACAGTGCCTACGGAGTGTCTGAAACACTTTATATATTTTATAGATGTGGGGATAAACCCTCCTCTGTCTATGTGAGCAGAAAGTGAGGTAATATTGATATTTAGGCTGTGATACGCTCTCACCATTTTACAAGACTGTTTCTATAATGTTTTATGTGATAAAAATGTTATTAAATAAAATGCTGGCCGACTTTTCGTCCCAAATTATAGGCCTTTATCAGGGCTAAGCAAATTTATAACAAAATGAATAAAAGAAGTTCATTTTTCTATTTTCTCAGAGTAATGCATATTGCTTTGCCTAGCCTTGGATGAAGCCTAAATCTTAAGCACAGTTTCTTTCCTAGCCGCTCTCTCAACCATCTTCTTGACTCATCTACTGTAAACTATACCTCTATCACAATCGTATTTAATTTCACAACTTAGATGGAGGTTTAAAAACTTTTTTTCTTTTATTATCTACCTTCATACATTTATATTGTAATATAACCTCAATGAAGACTTACACATTTAGAGCGGTGATATTGAAGGGGCAGCTATCGACGGACACAGGTTTGACCCCCTGTACGACATCGCCCGCAGATATAGCAGCTGTTGACGCCACCACGATCCAGCCCATTACCACCAGGCTCGTCAGACCACCAACAGTTGTACCCTGCGCATTTCATCGACAGGATCGAATTGTAAATTTGAAAAATTCGTTTATATTTTAATTTATGCATCTAAAATACCTACAATGCTGTTCGCCTGGGGGAAAAACATGCCTAAAACGAACATCCCCAGCAAAGAGCCGCTGGTCAGTCCACCGAGTGAATTAGAAAGCTGAAAAAAATTAAATAAAATAAAATACTTAAATAAAATAAAATACTAGCTTATCTGTAATGTATTCTAGCCATAATTCCTAACCATGAAGATAAACAAATTTTGAATCCGTCCGTCCATCTCGAGCCTACTCCAGTTAGTTATAAAGTAGATATATTTCCTTCACCTATAGATTCCCTCGCGGATTATCTCAAAGGATTTTTACCGAAGAATATGATTCAATCCATAAAAAGAAGAGATTGATAGAGTTAAGATCCATTTACTAAAATCATTTAATATTGTTATTATTTGTATTTTATTTTAGTAACACTGATTTATAAGTTTTTATCTTAATAATAACCTACACCTGATTTATCGCACACCGGAGGCTCGATACCGAAACCACAAAAGACAGATGATGGGGATGACGATAGTTCGATGGCACTATCGATAGTCGTTGGACTATCGAAAAAAACTACCGACAACAAATTTTTAGCAAAATTTTAATATTTTTGTGATGAAAAATATAATACAAAAATAAATTAAAAAAAAAACAATCAGAGAAATAAGACTGTTAAACTTGAAAACCTATAAAAGGTTTGGCTTATTAAAGCTTCTTAAACAAAATACTACACTCAAATCCAACTGCGATTCCGATAATTTCATTTGGAAGTTGGAACTTGTCAATTAATGATTATTTAAGGATTTTGTTCCTGTAAAGTCTCCCACTATATTGTATGTACTTTTAGTCGTTTTTCTGTAGGTGTATGGTCGCGTCACGCAATCAGTAAGATAGTCCTACTCTCCGTGTCCGCAAACAGGTAAAATGGTTCCAAATGATTCGTGAATCCCTTTTCGATCTGTTTATGTCACAGGTTCTAAGTTTGTATTTCTATAAGTGTTCACTGTTTTCCAGTGTTCACTGTTTTCCAGTGTTCACTGTTTTTATAATTGGTGTATATGTAGAGGTCGTGTCATTAGGTTAAATCGTAACTTTTTAAGTTTTAAACATTTATGAAAGATCTAAATATTCCCTTTGTTGCAGACTTGGCCCGAAATAGATATACCTCTTTTAATTACAAACTCCTTGCCCACACTAACCCACTAGTGCCTAACCTTTCATCCCAAACTATTCCCGATAATCCTCCGAGGCGTCTTAAAAGAAGACGGCCGCGAGACCTCCTAACACAGAAGTCACCGAAGTGCTACCTATGGGTAGCTCCTTCTCACGTCATAATCAACTGTTATGTACTTATACTCACATTTACTTGTTGTGTATCCTTTTACAGTTGTAAATTTCTGTAAAAAAAAATATATTTATGCAATTCGTTCTGAATTGTAGATAACCTTAAGTTCAGTAAATATGTAAAGTGATGCAACAAAGTTTAAATTATACCGGATTATCACGGTTTTCAGAACTGAATTGTGATTAGAGAATCACTGTAATTCAATTCTATTATTTTTTGCTATCCTCTTCATATTCATCGGCAACAGAAAATCAGTTGTGGATGTTAGCTATTTCTGGTTAAGTAAACTTGTTCGGCGTGAACCAAACCCACCCGGTTCACTTCTAAATAATGACAAGAGGGATCTGGAGCCGACGCTGAAGTCACAGGGGACACCCAGAGGGAACTGCCTTCGTTAGCTAGTTGAGGGATGTTCCCTTATGAATCATTACAGTGTTTGTAATGCTTCGGGACTAGAAGTTAGTTATAGAATACATAGCTATAGAATTAGTGGCTATCCCTAAGGTAACTAGTGCTAGATATTTTACCTCAACCAGCGAACCCATTTTATCGATGACCATGATCAAGAGCAAGCAGATGATTCCGTAGACGACGACGATAGCTTGCATTATCAGTGCGGCTTTGGTTTCCCTCGTCTTCTCATCGATCAGAGGCTCTATGAAGTCCTCGTAGGTCGTCCCAGCGACGGTGTTGAGGCCGGCGGACATGGTACTGTCAACAAATAAAATTTAATTATTTATTAAGAGTGTGAAAATATTTACCGCGTTATAAATTATAATTAACCTGTACTTAGAGGCACACGTCAAGGAGTATTTGATCTTTAAAATCGGACAGAAGTCCGAATCAGAAAGTTTGTGAAAAAATCCATCAAACCCATAAACACAGGCTAACGATGAAAAAATGTTTGTACTGAAAATACCTTATTCCTATAGTTTTTAGGGTGCTGAATCCAAATATGATTTTAAAAAAGCTGTATCACACACAATTTCTTCACATTTTATAGTTAAATTTATTAAATTAAGCGATTTTTAAAGAATTGAACAGCTTTCAATCTTAGGCCTCATGAAACAATTAGGCTTTAAATTAGGCCTCATGAAACAATTTGTAAAGGCTTTGCCTAAAGATTGACCATATTTCAAGTATCTCTGCCAAAAGTTTCCACGCCTTTCAGAAGCTAAACTAAAAGAAGACGTCTTTGTCGGACCTGGCATTAGAAAAATGATGTTTGATGTTAACTTTGAATCCACAATAACCTTAAATGAGAAAGAAGTATGGGTATCATTCAAGCAAGTCGTTAAAAAGTTCTTGGAAAATGGAAAAGACCCAGAGTATGTTTCTATTGTAGCTAACATGTTACAGAAGTTTAAAAAGTAGGATGTTTGATGAGCCTGAAACCTACGGAAAATTATGGGTGATACAAAAAAACTAAGGCCAGATTTAGATTCAGCAAATAAAAATCTATAAAGATCAACTATTAAAGTTAAAAAAGTTTAAAAAAAAAATGTTAATTCAAAAAACAATTATAATTCTTCAAGCTTGATTGTTTAGGCATTTCTAAATTATTGTTCTTGTTTCTTATAAAAAAATATAATTAATTTAATTTTTAATTGTAATTATACCAATTATGTATATTTCAAAAAGAAGTAAGTTTTGAAATAATTACGACGACTTTGTTATTACTTAAATCGTTAAGTTTCAAAACAAGTACTGTAAGCACATAAATGCCGTGTATACTGTGCAGCCGGTAAACAACTAGATAATACTGTTTACGTCGGACCTTCGCCATATTATAGAACTATCACCATATTCGCCTCAAGGGCCATTCAAGATAATTTCGCCGACTGAAGAGGCACAATCATTAACTTCAGTACGATTCTCAATCTACGCTAAAATGCCGGCCGGCCATCAGTGAGTTCATAACTTCCCTCGTTATTATTATTTTTTTCAATATTTTAGTAACAAATAATCCACATAAATTATTGCCTTAGGCACATTTCATCTTGAATAAGTTATTTTTATTTAATTTTTAGCTGTTTATAAGATAATATTTTGTTGTTAATTTCTATAAATTTATCTTTAATTATAAAAAGGATGCATCATCCATTTCGTTAATTTTATTTGTATATTTTCTTAATTAATGTATACAGATAACCATTATATTGTGATTTTCACTAAATTTGTATCTTATTTTCTTTTGTGTGTCTTACCCTTTTTTATTTTCTTGCCATTAAATATGAAATATTGATAAATTAAATTTTAGTTTTATTAACTATTCGTTCAAATTAATTTTCTACATTTTATTTTTATTAATAGTGAGAAAATCCAACCTACACATTATACTAAGCCACATATTTACTCTCGCGAGAGGAAAGGTTCTATTGAACCTCTCAGATCGGATAACACTGATACTTGGCTCATCATACTGTAATCGAATAAATTTACCCCACTCTTGCCACTTCTTGTGAAATCATTCGGAACTCAGGCATTGTCAGAATTTCAAATATCATAGTTATCAGTAATTTATTCGTAATTTAGTTATTTTCCATACTAAATACTGTTTTTATTTACGTACTTTATTTTAAAATTATCATTTTATTGATTTAATGTTTAATATGCTCGTTTACGAACCATGCTAATGAAGAATGTTTGGATAATTATTTTTGTTTACTTAATGTTGTAAATAAAGTGATAAAGGGGTTTTCGTTTGTGAGTTGGGTCTCATCGGATAAAAAAATCTTTATCCTTCTTCCGCCATTTTGTTTTTTATTACTTCAAATATAATGAGTAAAAAAATATAATTATTTCAACTAATTGATTTATTTTTGTATTTTCACCTAAATTCTATTGAAGCCGACCAGAATTTTACAAGTAGTGAGTTATATGACATCCTGAAAGAATGAAATACTGAAAGACTGATGAAAATATTTTATCAATCTTGAAGAATAATAGGCTTAACGGAGTTTTCACAAACTTCCTGATTCGGACTTTTTTTTTCGGTTATAAGGTTCAAATACTCCTATTTGCAACTGAATGAAAATAAAAAAATATTTGCACCGGTGCGAATCCGGCCTGGGCGAGTTAAAATTTATTTCGTGGCGGACTCACGGAATGAATCTCGACCTTCCCATTTTGTTTAGAATAGGTTGGTAACCTATAAAAATAACCCGTCCTCAGTAGGAGTAGGGTGAAAGAAAGAAAAAAAGAACCTACAGCAAGATAATGAAAAGGAACAAGATATTTGAATGGAAATAGAACGAAAATCCTCTGTCAGTTTTATTGAACAGAACTTGCAGGAAAATTTAAGTCCAAAGCCTTGGTATTTTTCCCCTCATATTTTAGTAACCATATACTGAGTCCATATATATGTTTTTTATTAATTTTTTTTGATGATCCTGTCCAACATATTTCAATACAGTAAAATCTCTCTTATTACAATCCACCAAATCCCGATTCAGAACGTCTTCTGCATACTATATTTATTTTAATGTAAAATAAATTATATTACATACGTTTTTTACTCTCCCACTCACTTAAGTTTACGGAATTTATACATATTCTAGAAGGGGAAGGTTGTAATCACTAGGAAAAAATACAAAACATAAAATTTATTTATTTAGCCTTAATCTACTAATTCATTATTAATATAATTCCTATATGTTTACTATTTATTCAATCTTATTTATTTATGCAACCCACAATAAGGTTGTCTACAGTTATTCCCTATTAGTCCAGTGCATTAAGGTTTATACCTAAAAACCCAATTATAATGGAAGGGTTTCAATTTTTTTTTTTTTTATTGAGTTTTATCAAAAAGTAAAAATATTACCACATTAAAAGTTTTCTCTTTTCTTTCTCAGAGATAAAATTTCAAAAAACCAAAAGAGAAATCTCCGTTTTTTTAAATTTATTTAGGCAAATATTATGGGCAGTTAGAGATCTAGATCTTGCGGTTAGGGCGGAGTGGAACCAAGAGACTTGGGAGGTATAGAATACCCCAAGAGAAAGAGGGAGTCCGGAGACCCCCTAAAATTATAAATTTGTTACGATGTATCAGTAATTTAATTATTTTTTACACAGCGCAGGCCCCCCCATCCGCCACTGATCATGGGAACAGAATGGGTACAGAATACGAAGATAATCATAATGCATGATGCATTTAACTAGCTCCAATATGAGCGGTAATAGTCTTTGGTATGTCTAATGGTTACTGAGATATCTAACTTTTCTTAAGATACGACTCAGTTACAAAATGGCAAAATCGTGTACATGTGTTTTTGAAAAAAAATTTCTCGGGAACTACTTGAAGTACGTGGATGTCAATTAACAATGGCATTGGAGCTAGTTAAATGCACTATGAAGTAGTTTATTGAGGTAATATTCGTAGAAATAGCAGTTTCCATGAGATTCGTCAAAATTAATTTAAAAAATATTTATTTCTCGATTTTAAAGGAAAAAAAAATGTTTTTTTTTTATAAAAAATTTATCTAGTGAACTAGTAAACGTTATTAGCAATTTAAAAAAGATTATCACAATCTTTTTTGCATGGTTGGTAGTTTTCAAGATATTGTGCACTGAGTGAAAAATTAGTGGAAATATTAGAGTTTTTTTTTAAATAAAATGAACTTCCGATTAATGAAATAGTTCAAAATTTAATTATTTTTCATGTTTAAAAATATATATAAATGAAATAAAAAAAAAAGCCGAAACTTCTAATGGGTCAACTTTTTATTTCTTGATGTAAAAAACTCAAAAAAAAAATTAGAACCCATCCATTGCAATTGGTTTTCTTCATTTTTCAATTTTCATGCCTTACATTAATGTTATGGACTATATAAGATGTTAAATAATTTTCAATTGCTATGAATTAGAAATAGACACGGAGCATGCTATATCGTACCCGCAATTCTGAATAGTTGTACGTGTTTGGCGGGTCTAAACAAAGGAAACGGTCGGACGCACCTAAGGGTTTCATTATATAGATATTTTTGCGCTGTATATTGGAATTTTTTTTCTTATTAATTTAAATGGTTTCGTATTAAATTATATAAAATTATTCTTACAATGAATTTCAAATATGAAATAGATATTAAGATCTTGAAATAGCAGCTTACCTTAGCGCTGCACAAACTACTCCTGCAAGGAACAATCCTGGAAGACCCTTAATGTTTCCGGCAACATCCAGAATAAAGTGAGGGAGTATCTGATCTGGCCTCTGTATCATCTGGAAGTCACATATTTTTTACATTACATTATATTTTTACAGTCTATTAAAGTATATTATTAATAATTACTATTGTAGTGTTACTCTTCAAAAGGGCCAAATAGTTATTGATGCCTCGTCTATCTCAGTAGATATGGGTGCGGGTTTCGCAAGCCCAGCACGATAATGCGAAAATATCTAGCAAAATACTTATCTTTTTAAAACAATTATAGCTAAACAATCCTAGTATAGTACAAAACAATCTTGCTTTAGTACCAAAGTAGTTATAAGAAAAAAAATGTTTGATCAGCGTTCCTCATTAAACCAGGATTCCGATATAAAAAGCCAATTTAATTCAATCATATTATATTATTATTATCTAATTTTAGTGCATAGTAATCAGCAAATAAATTTATAATGCGTTTAAAAAAAAAAAATGTCGAATTTGTGGAAGCCTGTTTTAAAAATTAACACAAACAATAAATAAATAATTTATTTTGCTTGTTGAATTTGAATAAACTTTGAATAATTAAATTTCCTGTTCCTGTAAGCCAACATTGATACTCTAGAAATTTCCTCGTAGATGCACAAATAGGGCAAGTAAACAAAGTATGATATAACTCGTTGGTGTCCTAGGCAATAACGTAACGAGTTATCTCGTAGTTGACAGTCAACGTGTTAAAGTCTCAGTAACTTGTAACTCGACAATATTAACAAGGTAATATTACTTATACATTTACCAGTACCTACTAGAAGTCTAAAAACCTTACTGAAAATTGAAATACAATTTTTTTAATTGATATCATATCCTGACTGTTTCAATATTTACATTAATTAATAAGCCCTAAATTTTTAAATATTTACTAGATCTGAATCCACGATGAGATAAAACTAAGAAGTCGGATTGAGAAGCAGCGAACTGTGACACTTGGAAGTTCCGGAAAGATAAATAATTTTTCTTTGAAAGCTGAGAAAATAGTTGGTCCGTTCCCCCACCCGTTTGTTGGAAAATGTTGCCAACTGCTCTTCACAAAATACGATCTGCATTCGAGAAAATGCTACTGTATTTCTCTATCTGAGGCTCGTTTCTCCCTTATCTCCAGTTTTTTTTTATCCATTCACAGTTGAATTAAGTTTCTCATCAGTTCTATCGTAATTATTTCTGTTGGAGAGACCTCATTTTCACGCGAAGTGATGAACTAATAAAATTGTTGCAATTAAATTGTTTTAGATACTACCAGAATTTTTAATTAATTAAAAGCCAAAATTATTATTTTTTATTTTATTTATTTATCGGGTTTTGCGATTATCTCACTTCTCGGTCCCCAATACGCCTTCCCTCCAATATCTCCTGTCAAAACAATCTTCCTCCGTCAGACCTCTAGCTGTCATTTCTTCTCTGACCCCTCCCATCCACTGCTTCCGAGGTCTTCCTTTTTTTATTAATAATTAAAATTAGAAAGGTTTTTTGAGAAACAAACAAATCTAATAATAAAATAATTGTTGTGCTTTCGTGTTTGCTTTTGAGATATACCTTTGGAGTTTGCACTGCAACTTGCATTTGCACTGGGGCAATCGACTTAATTTCGATAGTCCATACTTCTCACAAGGACAGCTGTATGCAGGGGCGTACGCAATTTTTTTTGGGAGAGGGGATTTAATTTTTTTTTGTGGGGAGGGTAATTTAATAAGAAGAATACAAATAATCTAAATGTCTATAATCGCCAAATTTGGCGTATTTTTTAAGGAATAGCATGAAAATGGGATCAAAAACTACAGTTAAAATTACCAAAAATATTACTCAAAATAAAAATCTTGTGATGGTGGGTATGAAATTTTTTTTGTGCATTTCGGGGGAAGGGGAGGAGAGGAGGAGGAATGTCACCCTGATCACTCCCTTTGCGCACGCCACTGGCTGTACATAGCCTACTTGCGCGCCGGAAAAACCTGATTAATTCGGGTACGCACCAGACGGAAAAACAAAAAATATTGAGTGTCCAAAAGCACATTGATAAACAGAATTAAAACCCATTTCTTTCTTTCTTTCAGTGATATTACAACGAATGCCGGGTACTCATAGTAAATACATTATCGCATTAAGATGAAGACTACGCCAAAGAAGTCGATATTATATAATACTTGTGGACAATATTTATTCGTCATGTTAAAAAAATGAATATTATTGGTCAAAAATTGGTTAATTTAGGAACTTATTTGTATGGCTTAAATATAATTAACTTTATTAAGTTATTATGAAGAGCATTATTATATTTTATATCACCAACAATAGTTCATATAATCAATATTTCAAGGTAATGTGAATATTAATGTATAAAATAATATATAATGATAAATCTATATTATATTTACTCACCCCACTTGATTGAGGGTCGCAACCTTTATATTGCGCATAGATAACAAGTCCCATGTAAGCACTGATAGAGAACAGAATGCCCCCACCAACCATGAAATTGAACACTGCCCTATTTAAAGAGATATATTGGTTTAGGAATATCTATTTATTTCTATTTTTATTGAATACATATTTTTGTATTTGTTTTGTTCATTAGCTTACCATTTGGCTTCTCTGAGTGTTTTCAGCGCGACGAATCTCTGTACAGCAGAGGGATTTATAGAAGAACCTCCAGTCCAAAGTACTGTGACTCCGAAGACGACGCTCCAAAAAGTTGCTCTGATTCTAGGATCGAAATCCATCCTGGAAAAAATATGAATGCTTAAATTATGATTTAGATATAAGCAAAATGAATACCTAAGATGGAAAAACAATAATTTGTTAATTAATCAAATCATTTATGACAAGAAAACAAAAATATAAATATTTTACCTGCATAGCTACCACAGAACTTTATGCGGTAATTACAATTATTTCAATTCTACAAGAAGTTAATTCTTCAGGCGATATACTATTTTCAGAAACAGAAAAGACCCCAATCTACGCTCATTTCCAGGGCTGCTAACTTTCCAGTCAAAGTTACCTGTTACTTTAACCATTTCAATGTTCAGATCATTTTTTGAATAAGAGATTAGACGATATTTTGGGTCACTTAAAAGTATCTAAATTCTCAAATCGAGGTATCGATTAGTCAAGGAAAAGAAGTACTATCAAAACGCAAAAAGTCGGGTAGCTTTGATATTTTTGATGTGTTGTATTGGTTTGAATTGGAATTAAAAATCCGACCTATCATGGTCGCCTGAAGTCCATTTTCTTCAAGAAAAAAAAATGTCCAATTTTCGTTTAATTTTCATTTAGTGCTCAATTTGAAGTAAACTACCTAACAGTTAAGAAAAGTTATAAAAACAAAGTTAAAAAAATCTTTACTATTAATTTGGCTATTTCTCTAACATGCTGCTGGAGTTATAAATACTTTTTTGAACGTAGAGTAAATTTTCTGTACGTTAAAAATATTTTGAGATAAAATTTTCATAAAAAAAAAATTGTTTTTTATTAAAAAACAAAAAATTACTATCTGTGACTTTATATTTACTAGAAGCATCTTAAGAATCAAAAGAAAAGACCGTATCAGCAACAAAAAAATGGAAACGTAAATCGAGGTTAAAAGTTTACCAAAAGGAGCATATCTACTGATGTTGACCAGGAAGACTGGTCATGTTGCCAGGCTTGATTCAAGAATATGGTCCGAAATTACCACAGAGTGGATCCCAAGGGAATACAAGAGATGGAGAGGAAGATCACTTATAAGATGGCGGGACGAGATAGCGCAGAGAGTGGGAGACTATTGGGCTACTGTGACCAGGAATAAAAATCTCTGGATTAAAGTAATAAATAGCCTTTATTTATAAAGCAATTATAATTAAGTGTTTAATTTCATTTTGAAAATATTTTTCATTTTAATTTAGAGTAAAGGATATCCTAAATGAAGGAGCGGCAAATTTTGTTTGTTTATGAACCAGACTCTTACCTCCAATGAGAGAAGCGTTTAGTTCTGTAAAGAATGGACGTAAAGTTACTATTATTATTTTCTGATTTTTCTCGTGTTTGCGTATTCATAATTTAGGGGGGGAGGGTATTTAAAAATGTTCGAACTATTCTAGCAGTGTCCAAGATAACTGCATGTTGGGTCGCTCTCGTTACAGTACACCAAGAGACAATTCCACACCATATGTGCACACCACCATTGACTTTGAAATCAGTCCATTAGTCGATATTATAATTAACGTTACTACTACTGCTTTCTAAATAGTTCAATTCTTTTGATTCAATCACTAGTTCCTAA
Source organism: Rhaphigaster nebulosa (assembly GCA_948150685.1). Lineage (NCBI taxonomy): Eukaryota > Metazoa > Arthropoda > Insecta > Hemiptera > Pentatomidae > Rhaphigaster > Rhaphigaster nebulosa. The sequence goes on from OX411312.1 coordinate 55,291,401, forward strand.
TATTTTCGGAGTTTCTCACCCACAGTTCAGTTTATACTACTGTCTTCAGAAATCGAAATATCAAGAAGCTTTGCTTTCATCTCTCTAAAATTTATTTGGAAGATATCAGGTCTGTCGTTACGCTCTGTATGGTCCGTGATAATAGATTCATCCCAATACTTCTTGAGGCTATTGATATTATTATTATTTTATATAATACGAACACAACATAGACAAATGTACAGAATGGATGTGAACTATTTCACAGCTTCTGTTCGAGTTCGTGATGGTCCATTTCAATATCCTCCTCCTCTGTATATTCAGCATAGTCATTTTTCAAGTCTTCAAAATCAACCTGTTCATCAATTTCTTTCAAAATTTCTGAAATATCTTCCTTCTGGCAGTTTTCGACTCTTGTCTCATTTCAACTCTATCATATACTGATGGTCTAGTTTAATATCTTTTAATACATAGCAATTACAATACCTGAATAGTTCAGTCCTGCCTCCTTCTACTGCTGATTCTATAACGTTGGAAATACCACCGACTTTGATGGTACCAATAACCGCCACTGCGATAACCGACAACAACATTACGGAGCCTTGGAATGTGTCAGCCCAGACCACGGCTTTCAGGCCACCCTGCAAATAATTAACAAAATGTTAGCAACAGGACTGCTATCAGTTACATACACTGGTACTTATATTCAATATTGTCTGGACTTAAATGAAAAGTTCCAAACACAAATCTGAGAGAATATCTCAAAGAATCTCAAATTTAACATAAAAACAAGTAACCCGTCGATATTTCTCCAATTCAGGAATCATCTGGACAGAAGGAGAGGGGAAAAAACAGCATAGGTATATGTTAAGAAAAAAAACACAGCACATCTCACATCCACAGTCCAAAAATCAACCAGACAAAGCACCCCACATCAAGACACCCCGACACATACTGTGGGGAAAAGGAGGTTGCATAACAGCTGGGTAAGCTTAAATTACAAAAGGCTGATCAGAAAACACTCAAACTAAACAACAAAAATTTACAATGATCATAAACATACATAAAATAATAAAAAGAGAAGAAATCTAACAAATAATAATGAAAAAGGAAAGTGAAAATGCACAGAAGAAGAAGGTTAAATATATATGCCTATGTTGTTTTGTTTTCTTGTTTTTTCCCTCTCCTACCCAGCGAAATATCGAAAGGTTACTTGTTTTTATGTTATATTTGAGACTCTTGGTTTTGTGTTAGAATTGTCCATTTAAGTCCTGACAGTTATTTATGTCCCATTTTGAGTTTTTTTTTCCATATTTAAGTAATGTCCAACATTTATGAGAAGACCAAAAAATTTAGAAGGAATATTGTCTTTTTACTAATTTTCATCATTATTAACTTTTTTTTAATTAATAATTCTGACTTGAGTGTTGATTTTTTTTTCTTTTCGTTACGGCCAGATTGGGACCACGTTATTCCGACTGAATTGTATATTATTATTATAGTTTTATTGCCATGGATACTCACATCTCACTATATATGCCATTTATAAAATTATTTATTTAATTAGGAAAGGGAACACCCGTCCCAAGGATGGTTTTAACCACCGGAAAAAAATAACATTTATTTATTTATTCGTCTCTGTTTCAATAAAAACATGAGAAAAATATTGCAATAAACAATAGGCGGAGTGAATAAAACTGAGTTCATTCTTCAAAAAATAGAGCAGATGCTCCGGTAAGAAGTGATTAAAGAGAAAATACTCGATGGAGTACTTGCTCATATTTGGAGCATGTGCTTCATATAATGGTTGATTCGGAGTACTTGCTCACCTTTCTAAGTAAACAAATTGAGAACGTGCTCCACTATAAGAGTAGGTACCCAATAATATGCCGATCTACTCTTTCTTAGACTCATCTTGCTCAAATGAAGACGTTTTCATTTATGATGGTAGGGTCTAGATGGTCAAATTTATAGTAATAAAAAAAATGTATTTTTTGATTGCCCGAAAAATTAGAACAAAGTGGTTCTCATAGTAATTTGAATTAAAGGCCGGGTTTAAGGTGATAAAATAATGTAGAAAGATTATTTGTGATCTAGAAATAGTAAATTTTTGAGTTATAAATTTTTTTTAGTGAAATAATAAAATTTTGAAGCGATATGACGGTTCCATTGAATTTACGCAATTCTTCCATTCTTTTAGGAAGTAGAGTATATTAAAATTGTTATGGTATCTAAAAATGGTGTTAGATTTATTTTTAGTACTTAAAAAAAATCCTATTTATTAAACTCTCCTTGTTCTAACAAGGCAAATAATGTCGAAATCGGATAAGCCGAAGATTAGATACAGTTTCAAATCGAAGCGTAATTTCTGTGCTTAAAAATGTTGACACATTCGGAACTGAAAATATATATTTTTTCTTTTCTGGTTTTCGATGATATTTTCAACATCAATGTTTAGGTGTGCTGCATCAAAATCTGCAATAATTTTTGGCGTAAACGAAATCTACAAGGCTAGTTTACTTACTATTTTAAACATTTTTAAAACTTTATCTGACCGAAAAATAATTATTGTTAAGCGGTTTTATTTTTCCTTTAATATACACTGAAAATGAAATTTTTTGCAGGAAAAAAACATGTCGATATAATTTTCTAAATTCGAGATGGAAAACAATAATGGTTTTACGATTAGTTTCAGCGTGTTTTATTTTTTTCACTTCAGTCAATAATTGTGGGACCATCTACTCCAGTATCCTGAGTATAAGACAATAATTATATTTTTATTCATATCAAAAAAGAGCATTTGCTCATCATTTTGAGAGCATCTACTCCGGAGCTTGTACTCCATCTTTATTCACTTTTCTTAATATTTGCACAAACGTAATGAAATGCAATGACAATACACATAGCTAGTAATAATCAGAATTTTTTAAAGGCTATTAATCTCCTAAAATACAAAATAACCTAATAAATGAAGATAATAAATATTAACCAAAACTTTTTATTAGTCTAATAAAGTCTGTGTGGCCTTGCTTCCACCGGTATATAGTTATCATGGCAACGATGATGGAAACATATACACACTTCTTTATGTATGCAAGCTTCTTATTATATAGATTATCATTTTGTGTTTAAAATCTTGATGTATAAGAAGAGATACGTATATTTATAGCTATATTTATTTTTTTTTTTTTGTGGACATTTTGTTCATTCGTTTTGCTTTGATATGAAAGTGTCATTTTTATTATTTATTTATTTTCCGCTACTTAATTTATTTACTCTGTAAATTAGTTAGCCAAAGGAAAAGCTAAGATAATTCAGGAATAATTATAATGATAATAAACATTGTAAATAAGAAAATAATTGTTATTGAATTATACTTACAATTGTAGTGTAAAAAATGCAAATAACGCCAATAATCATGGATACGACGTAAACATTAGTACCAGAAACTGAAAAAATAAAATAAATATACTCGTATACTTCTTAAGACAAAAAATATTTAGAATATGACGAAAACTCAACTTTAAAAATTACCTTGATTAAGAGCTAAAGCTGGGGCGTAAATGACTGTTGGGATATATGCGAACTGAAAATGTAAAATAGTTATTCTTATTATTTATTTTAATATATTTTAATATTAATAAATAATAATAATATTAAAATAATTATTTATAAATAATTATTATAATAAATAATAATAATATTTTAATATTATTTATTTCCATAAAAAATAATAATATGAATAAACATAATTTACTTACTAGAGATATCATGAAAAGTATCGATACGACATTCCTAACCGTTTTGTTGAACCTCATCTCCATGTACTGTAAAAATGGACGAAAATAAAAATATAAGTTGAAAAAATCAAACATTAATTTATTTAAAAAAAAAAAAAATTTTTAATACATAAAAACGTGAATAAAGAAGCACATTGATTTAATTTGCAAGAAATCCGAACCTTATTTCCTTACCTTTGTCTAAACATGCGAAATTTTAAATTAATTGATCATTACTTTACGAAAACACAAATTAAGTGTTTGGACAATACTTCATTTAATGTTTTCTATTTTGCTGCCTCTTCTATATATATATTTTTTTCTTGATAATCTTCGAATTATAAAATCTTGTTCCAGTGCTTGGGAATTTCTGGCACTGTGGTATTTCAAATCAATTGACATCTTACCTGATTCTTCTTAGTAGAATGCTTTTTATTATGGCATCATAAAACAATCGAATATCTCCAAAAAATAGTCCTTGTTTATTTCTCATTTTATAATTTTGTAGTATTTCTTCATTAATTTTCAAACTTACACTTCGCATTTCGGATACAACAAGGTTTTTTTTTTTTAAGTTGGAAATTTGTTTTTAATAAATAAAAAAAAATTATATATGTGTCATTCTCACAGAAGTTGAATATCTTAGGAATCTGAGGCATAAATGATACTAAAGAAGGCTTCTTGCAAAAACAATTACTCATTTTAAATGTTTTTAAATTATTTATACATGTACCAAAACATATCTCCGAAGAAATCCAGATCCATTCCCCTGTGATGTCCCAAGCCTTGAGTCAGTTAACCATACAGGTTCTGTGGCTGTCTACTTCATCAATTTTAATTTTTTTTTTTTTTTAACTGAGTTTTAAATGGCTCTCAGTTTCAGAAGAATTGTCAAACTCTTGTCAAAAAAAGAATGCTAGAAATGAAAAAAATGTTTCTAAACTGTTCCGTAGGTTATAGTTCATTCCCCTGGCAAGTTTCGAATCTATATTCCTACCAACCTGCTTGGAAGGGAAAATAATAAAAAAAAATATTGTCAGTTTGATCCTTCCCCTATCATCCACTCTCAGTACAAAACCTAATCTTCCACAAGGAGAAGATCCTCAAAAGTGTAATGGTCATGTTTAATGGTGTTCATTCCCCTGTCCCTTACATTTTTTACGGGATAAATTTTTTCTTAACTTATTTATACAATATATATATAAAGAATGATTCTATGGCACTGTTTAAGTTTACTACTTACGAAATACCTAGTATTTTTTTCTTTTAATAATATCTGAAAAAATTTCAAAGTTCATTCCCCTGGCAGTTCATTCCGTTGTATTAATGTGTATCAAAAAGACCGAGAAATGAAAACAGTTACATGGCGATGAAACTTTTGACGAAATTTAGCTTAAGATGAAGCATTTATTTATTGTGATTTTAGTGAAAATTACACAAACATTTCATTTAGGTTGTAGTCAGCAGCAAGACACTCTTCATACAGCAGTTGTGAATCACTGGAAATATGCAATCCTCAATCAGCAGTGTCTGCACTTTATCAGGACATCTTGATCCTGCTGCTGTTCAGGCAACATTTGATACCTTTAGTCGTGGAAAACAAAACATCTATCCTGGATATAATTTTTGGTCAGGTCTATTTCAAGTCTGGGATGTATAAGTGTTCTCTGAGTGAGACTGCTTTCTTTAGATACTTGAAGGGATAGTAGAACATTAAAAAAAATTTTTGCAAGAATATTTAAAAAAATATATATCCAGATGTATTTCAAGTCTGGAATGTATTGGTGTTCTCTGAGTGATACTGCTTGCTTTATATAGTTAAAGGAGTAGTATAACATAAAAAAAAAACAGATTTTTTCTTACAACTTTTTTTTTAAATATTCCATTTAAAAGTGTCTACTTCTGTTAAAATGACCCATATATGTAAAAAAACACTCTATTTTTTTATCTTTTCCCGGCACTTATAATAAGCATTGTTTCACTGCACATTTGATTTTATTAATATTTTTATTTAAAACAAATTAAACTAATTAAATTTATCCTTTATATTAAATAATTTCTAATTAAAATTTACCTTTTCCATCATATATTTATATATAAATTTGCATACAACAAATACAGGTTTATAAATATATTTTATCATACCTGGTAAACTGATATAAGCTGAAGTTTATAGAAAACGGGGAGAAATACTTCAGAGGTGAGGTAGCCATTCGGGATTAGGGCCAAGAGGCAAGCTACGAATTGAAATCCAAAGGTGTAAATTTCTGAAGGTGTGCCTAGTAGTGTAACTCCTGAAATAAAACTAAAAAATCACTGATATCTTAATATTATATCAATTAATATTACTCGTAATTAATTAATATTAGTCTTATATCTTTTGAAGCCCAAGAGTACTAAATTTTTAATTGTTTAATTTTACCACAAAAATTGTTTAAAATACGTTTTAGATAGTGTATTCTTTAAACAATTTTCCAGGAGAGTAAAGAATATCTTCGGACCCCCGCCCGACTAAATATTATATATATATGTATATATATATATATATTTATATATATATATATATATATATATAAAATAAAATTTAAATATATATTAATAAACGAATACTTTTATAAAAAAAAATCTGATGACTTAGTCGCAAAAACACCAACCTGCAGACGAGTGAAATAGAAATGGGAGTCAAGCCCATCTCTTTTCCTCCAAGAAAATACCCGTCGACAGTATCTTGACCTTTCTTCTTAATACAACCAAAAAAGATGCCAATCATGGCGGATATACCCAGCATAACAGCAAATACTGAATACTCCACCCAGTCAAAGTGCAAGATTTTCGGAGCCATCTGAAAAATTTATCAAGAAGTATGCACGTTTCATTGGAAAAAAACAACATATATAATATACACGGGCGGACCGGTAACATGGAACACCGTTTAAATTTGTATTTACCAGAACAAACAGAAGAATTTTAATTAATTGTCGATTCAACGACAGCAAACTCTCAAGTGTTGTTTACATATTTAGCTAGTTTTATGTGAAAACGTTATTTTGTAAATAAAACGGGAGTATAAGGGGGAAGGGGAGGGGAAAGGCTGTGAAAACGTGAGACTTATTTAAGTCTAACTTTATTGCCGTTAATAAAAATTTGTCATTTTGACCCTGTTCCTTGAAAATGTCCTTGAAAAATGAGACTGAACAACATATAGGTTATTTTAAAAGATTATTTTGTATTTTAGGGGCCAATCCAGATTTAATCCGAGTGATACCGCGGGAGACTGCTATTTGTTATATAAATGATATATATTGGCTAATAACATGACCGTGTTAAAAAAAAGAACAAATTATAGTATTTACAAAGCCTTCTGAATATCGATGGAATACAAGAAATGTGATCAAAATACGAACGCAACAGAAAAACGATGCAAATTATTACACTATGGTTTATTATTTACAAATAATTATAAATAAAAAAAATTAATGAATTATTTTAATTGATTTTTTTTTTTAAATAAAGTGGGAAACCTCTAATCGGACAGCGGTCGTAATGATTTTTTTTTTCGTTTTTTTGGATTCCACATATTAGGCCAATTAATCTGAGAACCTGGTTGGAAGTAAGTGTTGGGAAGGTAGAAATGGTTTTAATAAGTTCATTAGGCGTAAGGGAACAATAACCTTAGTTTGAACCTAAGTTCAGTTCAGTAAACAAAAATATTTGGGGGTTTTCTCCACCATCCCTTCCTCCGCTTTGGTTCACAATTGAAAACACCTTTTCAACTGTCACGTCTTATTGTGATTGAGCATTTATCTAACATCCTTTTCACAAGAAATCAAGAAGCAATGTCATCAACGATAATGATTCAATAATGTTTTTTTGTTCTTTTTTTTCTTACCTGTTGATTAGAAACCTGCATGATTAAATTGTAGAATCTTCAACACTGGCCCTAACTAACTGCAGTTCAAATTTCAAACATTTTCAAACAAATTTATACTTTTGTATCTTATCAGTAGAAGATAATATTTGTTTGCGCCAGATAGCATTGTAATAGTCGGAACTATGGAAAAATGCTAGGAAAATACTCACGTAATAAGATTTATGCATACAGTTATGAAAATTTAAATAAAATTTTGGATGATTAGACTGAGGCCATAGCTGGGACCCAAAATAACTTTTTTTTCAATAAAATAGGCATAATAACTTTATATATATAGATATATTAAATGACCTTATACAGAGCATTAGTATGTTGGCAAATCATATGTTAGTAATAATATCAGGCACACCCAGCCTCTAGGATAATATGGGTACCTGAGCTTCCAATAGATCGGGAAGAAAAATCTGTAGGTTGAGCGTGATCCTGGCTAAGCATTGGTCAAGAAACAGTGCTTCCTTACCAAATATTGGACACGAGACCTTCCATCCTTAATTTTACTTCCTTGTACGAAGTAAAGGAAGTATTGTAATCGCGAAAATTTTCGGTTTCAGATTTCAAGGGAAATATGCATTTCGGCCATCCCTGAATCCATTTTGACTAGTTTCGTCGTGATGTCTGTACGTACGTCCGTACGTTCGTATCTCGCATAACTCAAAAACGGTTAGCCGTAGAAAGTTAAAGCTTCGTACTTAGGATTGCTGAAAAATCTAGTCGTGAACCTCCCTTTTTGTTCACTGCATGATTACTGGAAGTGGTACTTTACTTGAAGGTCATTATTGATTTTCATCAAAAATTATATAAAAATATTATGAAAAACTTCTCAAATTTGGTATTTAAGATTCACATACTGATATAAATAACATAATAAATTTTGGTTAAAATTGGAAAACCGGAAGTGGTATTTTACTTGAAGTTCATATTAGACTTTCATCAAAAATTATATTAAAATATAATGTATAACATCTCAAATTTAGTAAATTAGACTTTTATGTCAATATAAATAATATAATAGATTTTGGTTAAAATTGGTGAGCTAAAAGGGATACTTTACTTCAAGGTCATAATAAACTTGCATACAAAATTAAATTAAAATTAAATACAGAGATCATACGGTTCGGTAATAAAGGTTACAAACGCGATTTTATTCCACTCTAGTTTAACATTTTTATTACTTGTTTTAAGTGTTAAAATTTAGTGTAAAATATTGATTATCCTTCCCATTTGTGAGATTAACAAGTGTGCAGCAGGAGAATAAGAAATAAGTTAAGTGAGTTTTTCTGCTTAAAATGTCGAAACCGTCGATTTCCAATGCCTTATCAAGTGACTTTGACACTTCTAATGTTTTCACGGAACACGAATAAATCTCTTGGGAAGTTGTTACCTACTGAAAGAAAACGACATTTAATAATAGAATGAGACCTCCAGAAACAAGAACTTATATGTATTAATAGATGGATGTCGCGACGCCGAGTGTCGTTTTTACTGCAATCTTTGGAAACTAGTAACCAAATTCAGGATCACTTTTTCAGCCACTGATTTATAGTTTAATAGGCGTACAAGAAAGTCATGTGTTGTCCACATCAGATTTTTTTTCTTTTTTTTTTCAAACAAAAGCTGTGAGAATGAGGATATTTAAATTAAATAAATAAAACCAAACGTTTTCTATATTAATTTATATCTTTTATTGTCACCCATCAAGTAATAAATATATCAATTTAAAGTATAACTAACTATATGTTTGTTAAATTTCTTCTTCTTAATCGTGCTTTGTTCTACTGCGGATAAGTGTGAAGAGCTGTACTAGCTGTCCGCGTCTATTCCAATTCATTCCTCTCTTGTCCAATGCCTCCTTGAGTGCACCATTCCGCGTGTTTCTGGACCTTCCTCTTGGCCTTCTTCCCTCAACTCTCTTTTCATATGTGATTTTGGCTATTCTTTCGCCCTGCATTCTTTGCTCATGGCCAAACCACCGTAGCCTATTTTCTTTTATTGTCTGTTCGGCCTGTTTTACTCCAAGGTTACTTCTAATTGTGATATTTCTGATTTTGTCCTTTCTTGTATTCCCCTCTACCCTCCTCAGATACTTCATTTCCATAGCTTTTTTTGGTTATGATTACTGACCTCAAGCTTTGAGAACTGATTAATCCACACAGCAGGAGCAGATGGGATATGAAATTTTCTATCCCGAGGAGGGATGTGAAATGTTCTATGTTTGGGTATGATGTGCTATGTTCTATGTCTAGTTGGATATAGAATATTTTATGTCTATATGGGATATGAAATTATCTATCTCTAGATAGGATATGTGATGCTTTATGCTGGGTAGAATACGGAATGTTTTATGTCTATGCGGGAAATGAAATTTTCTACGTTTAGAAAATTGGATCGACACTGGAATTGCGGATACACCTGGCGATTGAACATGGATGCTAACCACATCAACTCTTCGTATAACCGTTTATCATGGTATAGGTTTATTTTATTGATGATAAACGTCATTTCATCGTTACCAAAGTCATTTCTAATAATTAAGTTTTTTTCTTATTCCATAATCTTACTGAATACACTCTCGGAGAAAATAATAATATTTTCCTTCATGAATTTCTTTTACCAACGAAAGAACGAAGTAAATATGCGTTAGTTGGACAAGGCAATTACCCTTAACAATAACCTTTACAATAGTACAAGAGAATAACTCTAAATCATTTTTTCACGATTTATAAATATATTAAAATTTTTGAATTTTTATTTAAAGCAAAAATCACATTTTTATTTATTTATTTTTTATATATATATGATGCTTTCATGCTTGCTTCAAAATTGCTATGCGCTCAACCATGGGCGGAGTTCCACAAGGATCTAACGTTTATCCCCTGCTATACATAGCTTACAGACACGACATACCAGATACCTCAGGCACATTATCGACAACTAACGCAGACACACAGCTATTTCCATCCGGCAAAGACCCAATATGTGCGTGCCTAGCTTTACAGCACCGCTTAAAACTAATATCTCAGCACATCAACTTGAATTGAAATATATTTAAATATTTATTTTACCTTACTATATTTAACCTTTACTATTTACTATTTACTATTTACCTTACTACTTATTTAAATACTCACAAGGGCATCTCGAAGGATGAAACGATGACTGATTTATCATCAAAATATGTTTAGGTAATCGTAGCATCGTCAATATTAGCAGATAAACATACCAATGTAATATGTTATGTCATTGACATAGAGTCTGTGTTGTAATCGTTAGAGATTCGCTGGTCACAAATTAAAAATGATTGTTTGCATTATATAGCATAACTCTGAGAATCTTTTGTACAGCTCAAGATCAATAAAAACTCCTACTTCAGGAGATATTTTATAATATTTATTTTATTTTATAAAATATTAAATAATTTTCAAAAATAATTAGATAATTGTCATGGGAAGTTGTTTATCACAAATATTTAAATAATTTGCATTTTGTGTTTTCTTACCTTTTTAATACTTTGATTCATAAATGCGCCAATAATCTTAGAAGGTGTTAGAATTGTTATCAGACCAGTGGTGGTTATTCCATTAGTATACATGAGCACGTGATCTCTCGAGCTTTATAAAAGAAAAATACAAATGATTTATAGCAGTTAAAAGAAATAGAAAATATTTATTTAAGATTGAGTAAATCAACAGAAGCTGGCATATGCAATCCGCACAGCTTGAGAATTGCTCTCCCCCAATCACGCTGAGAGGCGGAGAGGGGGCTAGATTTCGCAGTGGAGGGAGAATGATCTGCTATAAGTGCAATATGTGCACACTAAATGTGTGAACTAACCAGCGAGGCGCACGGGTGCAAGGATTTTTACAACTAATTTGGCGTACAAAAGCTAATTTCATATCCAATGCGTGTATTAATTATTTATTTTCACTGCATAAATAATCATGTTAAAAGAAATAAATTACTCTTTATTTCCCAATAATGAGGCTGCAGAAAATTAGCCCTTTTGGTTGTTTAGAAACTTCCCGCTGACTTAGCCGGAGTAATAAAATAACAAAAAACGGAAGACTTATCTATTTGTGGCGGGTATTTGAGTTGGTTACTATGAAGAGTATTTGTGTAAACCTGCGTTGCTCCACTAGCTAGGAATCGCCACTGTTCCAGATAATTTTGTTATCAAACTACATTCATAATGAGGTCTTGGATTGATCTGCGGAGATAAAGTGTTCAGCATTCATTCTCTAACCGCGAAGTTTTTTCTCCATCAAAGCACATTGTAGAGCCTGGATAGACCTAAGAAGGGTTCTCTGAGTCCAGAGTCGATCGATGGCTGACATAATAGAAAACATAAAGTATATTTTCTGTCATAGTCAAATTCGGACATAGGCCGAGAATAATAAATATCACACTGAGAAAAAAATCGTCAAATTCCAAAAATCTTCAAGTAGGATTTACATTGGTAGCCAGAATTTTAAAAATAGTAGGAGATTTATAAGATAATCAATTGTAAGAAAAAGTTGTTCCAATTGATTTTTTGTAATTTTACGGGGTGAATAAAACTAGCGTATCATTTATTTAAGACAAAATCAGAAAAGTTAGCATAAAAAATTAAAGTGGTTCTTCTGATGGTATGCAGCGCTCTTTCATGTAAAAGAACTTGTTGTGAGCATATGTAAGCGTGTGCCAGTGCTAGACTGCGCTGATGACATACATATTGTTGCACGGTCCTTTACAGCCCTTCAGGAACTGCAGAGAGCAGCAGCAAAGATGGGACTCAATATAAAAGAAGCCAAAAAGAAATACATGTGTACAGGCGAAGAAGTGAATACCCAAAACCAAACCATATTCATCGGTCCTCACACGTTTGAGAGTGTCAAGCAATTCTCGTATCTGGGGTCTCAAGTTGCCATAAAGAATGAAACAACACTTGAAGTTAAGAGGAGAATAGCAGATGCCAACCGATGCTATTTTGGCCTACTTAAAAATATTAGAATCTCACTAATTAGTAGACGCACCAAGCTCCAACTCTATAAAACCCTTATCCGTCCAGTTCTTACTTACGCAAGCCAAATATGGGCATTACCAAAAATGACAATAAAGATCTGCTCGTCTTCCAAAGAAAAATCCTCCGAAGAATAGGGCCTATTAGAGAGGGACTGGTCTGGAGAATTCGGAAGAATAGAGAAGTTTATGAGCTGTTTAATGAGCCTGGTGTTGTTAGAGTAATAAAATTGGGAAGGTTAAGCTGGGCAGGACACGTAGCTCGATGGAGAGATCTGATATCTCGATAAGAGTTCTTGAAGAGCCATTGCACCGTACAAGGAGAGCTGGCAGACCGAAATTGAGGCGGTGGGGCAGCTGACGCGAGAGTCTGCTGGGAGTCAGAAATTGGAAAGGGGCCGCACAGAACAGAACTGAAAGGCGAAAGCTCATTGGGTAGGCCAGGACCCACTGAGGGTTGTAGAACCAATGAGATAGATAGATTTGTACGAGTGTGATTTTTTTTTTTAAACATCGATGAATTTTACAATTTTTATTATTTATTATTATAAAACTTGTTGTTTTTTTATATTTGATATCTTTTTTTATGATTTTGATGTTTTTGACTTATTAAAAATGATCTCACGAATTTAGTGAAAAATATTAAAATTCTAGAAGAAAATATTAAAATTGTAAATAGAAAAACATGACAATAAAAGCAGGAAAAGGTTTTTCCTATTTTAATCAGACACTCAGAAACAATTTGAGGTTTAGGAAATTAACAATGTAAAATGCCAACGTCACATAAGTAAAACGTAGATAACAAATTGTATTTTGATAACCCAAATCTCTTTTTTTCAAGTCTTTCGATAGCGTTTTTTTACGATCATGAAATCGCTCCTTTGTAAGAAAAGTGTTCGAAACTCAAAGCATCACATTTTCAAGTTACCAGCAAAGCTGTACTGATTTTTATTTATTTATTTTTTTTCATTCCTTCTCACCCACAGTAATCATTTGAGAGAGCCGTTTATTGATTTAACATACATGCTCCATGCTCTGAGAGCATATGACCTTGCTTGTAAGAGCTTATTGATAATAAAATATTGATATTTATCACAAAATATTAATTATTTTAAAATGGATATTATACATAAATATATTATTATACTATAATATTTACTATATTATATATAACATGTGTCGTATATATAACAGTCGTAACGTGTTTGAAGTCGGTTTTAAAATTGAATATAATACGAGAAAAAAAATTAAGATTACATAAATAAGCAAATATTTCGAGCCAAAAGATAATTAATAAGTGGACTGTAGTTTTTTTTTTTACTCACCTCAATCTTGCTGACTTCTTTCATCCTACTTCCAACTTCTTAGTTCGGCCTTTGGAGAAAAAAACAGGACTAGGGAAGGATGGATAGGAAAATAGGCATAAAACTTTTGTAGAAGCCACGAGCAAATATTTTAAATAATACAATTAATAGTAGTTATATATATATATATATATATATATATATATATATATATATATATATATATATATATATAAAGTATAGATCAATTATAATAGACATTAATACAAAAAATAAATAAAATGAAATAAGTTTTTTAGTGGTAATTTTCAATTTAATATTTTGAAAATAACCAAAAAAAAAAAAAAAATATATATATATATATATATATATATGCATGCACACAAAAACTGTACTTATGAAGTATTTTTTATTTCTATGACGTCATATCATGAACTTTAAATCTTAAAGACACAGAGAGCTTTTCATAGAAAGGTCCAGATTCAAAAATAATTTATTATAACCACAAATCTTAGTTTTATCTTTAGTTAAATCTTTAAATCTAATTATTGAGATATGATAGGCTAATATGTGGCAAGTGCGCACTAAATTTTACAAAGTTGGACTTTACAGGACGAACTATTTTATTTTCGACTTTCATAAGATAACTTTTTTCGGATCATGAAATATTAAGAGATCTTTTTTTTTACTACTCAGCTTACTTTATTGACGGTAGTTGAGGAAGTAATATAACTAATTATATAATATAGATTACTCTTGATGATGAGGCTGAGATTAATTATGACTATAAGTTCGACCCCTGACTAAACTTAAGCCACGCCGAGGATCCAGATAAATGGAAGGTAATGAGTGTCTCCTTGAACAATGTGCTTTTTGCTCCTTCAGGCTCGACCTATTTAGGCAAAAACGGCTTAATCTTTAGGATTCCAACTTAATTAATATAAAGGAACAACTTCTTATCGTAATGATTTAATTTTCTTTCTTGTGTCGGAAGTTCTGCTGGATTATAGAAATTGGATCGTAAAATACGTCTCTAAGAACTATAATTCAATTTGATAATTAATCCATCCAAACTATTTAAAATAATAAGTACACAGTTCACAAAGTACACAAAATTCAATTCGAGTATCATAACTACATTTAAAACATATTTATTATACCCAAATCTCATTTGGCATATCTACTTTTTCCAAAAGATAAAAATGACACATACATTCTTGAATAATTACAAAAGTAAAGATACAGAATAGGGAAGAAATAACAGACACATATTGTATGGCAATAAAAAACAAAGCAGGTCTTTAGAAAAAAAAAAAAATGGTTTTATTTTTAAAAAATACATTGAGAATAATGAAGATGGTCCGAGTGGCGGTCAAGAATAAAATAAAATAGTAGTAATATATTTAACGCCGACGTTTCGACCCACACTGTAGGTCTTCATCAGGACTTCAAATAAAGAAACAAAGTAGTAATTTAGAGGTATAAAAATAAATATAAAAAAAAGACTTAAAATTTAATTACTAGAAAATAGAAGTAATAAGTAAGTAAAAGATGAAAACAATATTGAATGATAGAATATTTGTTATTTCATCATAATCATCGAAGTCGACCAACCAATTTCAATGATTTCAAAATTATTAATCTATTTCAAACTTTCTATATTTTTCACCATTGTAATTGCTCTCATTGCACTGTGCACTATTGAATTTAGTTTTTTACACTCTACGACTATATCTCATTCCGTTTCCAATGTCATATAATTATTTTTAATCCTTATATGCAGGCCTTTAATTGTACACTTAAGATATTTATATACTTTTTTAATGGTTTGATGAGCCTTCTTTTTTAATTAAAAACAATTTTTACAATATTTTAGAGATGTTCACCAAAATCCCGTAGAAAATTCCCACCTACCTATTCTTCCGTGTCCGTTAAAACTGACGAGTTTCCCCCCTTTTGGATCAGCCTTATCCTACTCCATATAGATTGTAGAAGTGAGTTGATTTTAGCACTGTTTTCATTCTCACCAATTCAATAAATAAAATTTGGTACATAAATTGAGCAATGGAATGTCATTGAGTGGAATGGAATGAAGAGGATTGGAATGAAATAAAGTGGAACTGACAAATTAGTAAATACTACAGTACAACCCGATGTCGGGTCAGTTCCTACTTTATCAGCCTCCGCCAGTTGTCCCGATCTTGAGTTGCTGCCATCCAGTTCCGGGTCATAAATAGGTGTCGTGTATCGCTCGCCACACGTCCTTCCAATGAAGCTTTGGTCGACCAACTCTTCTTGCTCCGTACAAGTTTTTTTTTAGTCAATTCCGTGTCTTTCATTCTCATCACATGCCCAGCCCACCTTAGCCTTTCTAGACGTAGCTATATTGTTCATGAGGAAATTTAGTTCATTATTGGCCCTTCTTCTTCTTTCTTCCTCAACGCAGACTGGACCATAGACAGTGCGAAGGATTTTGAGCTCTTGCTCGGTTTTCTAGGGCAGTGTTCATGTCTCAGAGCCATAAATTAGGGCTTGGTTTAAACAGAAAAAGTTTGATACTCCTGTAAGAAGTAGATGACTCACCTTCTCAAATGAAATTGTTCCTATCCGGACTGTTTCATTTTCCGTTGCTTCCATGTCCAGAACGTATGTAGGGCCTGCACAGTCCTATTAAATAAGTCCCAGATGTGTCAATACCCGAGTCTCTAATCGCTTTCTCTAGAGCAAGAATAAAAAAGAGACAAGCAAGGGCTTGTCTTGTCCTTGAAGTACACTTTTCACATAATCAATCTTCCGAAACAGGTCAGCCTTGATCTTAACCATGCATTTAACCTCTCCCATTGGTATACGGCACAATTTTAATTATAATTTCTAGGTTATAATCAATTTTAGAAGAGCATTGTACAGTAATTGCCTATCTATATTATTTTGTGCTCTATCTTTTTGTAAAATCTGGCGGAGCGTGAAATTTTGGTCAGAAGTGGATTTTTCATACCAGAGACCACACACCAGTGGTCAATTGACCAATAATCCCCTCATCACATGGTAGGATGTAGAATATAGATGCCGCAGGCAGCAGAGAGATCTCCCTATATTTGCCACAAACTAATTGATCCCCTTTCTTGTGGATTGGACACATTACAAGTTTCCTGAGGGCTCCGGGTAGCCTTTCTTCTCTCCAGATGTCGAGGATAAGATCAGACAGCGCTTTGACTAATTAAGGTCCACCATGTTTTAGTAGTTCATCAGAGAGGCTGACAAATTAGACTTCTTTTTTTTGTGTGGCAAATTAAAATTTTTTAAATAAAAAAGATTTCTGTTTATTTCTTTTTTTTTATTGACTATTTCTTTTTCATGATTAACAATCGCATTGTGGATTAAATTATACCTCTTTTCGTGTTTTCTGTGCTCTTTCAATTTCTGTTATAATCCAAACTATATTTTGAATTGCTTATTTTTTAATTTTTGTGTGTTTTTAGAACTGAAGATGAATGTATAACATTCGAAACTAGTTTTCAATAAAACAAATTTATAGAAGTGGAAAATAGTTTATCAATCAATAATTACATGTATGTTGCTCTTAATTTTTAACATTTTGTAAGTATTCGTTCAGAGAAGTCAAATTATCTCTCAATAATGAAAACTTAGCAGACCGCGTGAGTTGAGGCCTAAATTTCTATACTTCTAAGCCAGAACATTTCAGGTCATTTAAGAAGGGGTGTCCGCTAGAGAGAGATTTGCCTGTATCTTTTTCTTTGTATGCCTGAAGAAACCTTGCGATCTGGATCGAAACGTAGGCATGCCAATGCATTAGAATAGAAGAATTTTATTCTGGGACTAGGTCCCTTAAGAATAACACAATCGAACAAATAAAACAGAAATAGTATCTGGCCATAAGATATAAAATAAAGATCAATTAATATTTACACTTTCAATAACATAATAAGCAAACAATATAAATTCTTGTCTTGAAAAGAATAATTAATGTTTACCAAAAATTAAAAAAAAAAAAAAAAGCAAGAAAAGAAAAAGAGAGAAAGTGATTTTTCAAAAATAATGGGCTGATTAGCAAAGTTGAAGCTAGTGCATTCAAAACTAATATTTACTTCTGAATTAGATGTTAATCTTAAATTGCAATTTGGTAATTAGAGAGCATCATTTTGGAAAAAAAGAAGTTGTTGGAAAAGCAGGGATTTGAATGAGGTTAGAGAAAAAGCATGGCGGATATTAGAAGGAAAGGAATTCCAGAATGTAGAGGAGCGGGCCAGAAAGGAGCGTTCGAATGTTTTGGTTCTATGGGAAGGAGTATAGAGGTCAGAAAGGCGGGATCTTGTTTCCTGTGCATGGACCCAGGATTTAAATTGTAGGAGGCTGTAGATGTAGGAAGGGTACTGGGCGGTGATCGTTTGGTATAGGAAAGATCCGAGGAAATATAGTCTTCGGTTGGAGGGGAAAAGCCACTTTAACTCGCAGTAAAGGTGGTACACACGAGATATACCGTCCCGAGGTACCGAAGACAAATCTTAAAAAGCAGTTCATGATCCGCTTCAATCTGTCCTCGAGCATCTTCGAGAGGCCACCGTATTCTACACAGCCATAGTCAAAGTGGGGGAGGATACGAGGAAGGATTATCATAAATAATAATTTTCAAAACGCATATGAATTTATTATTAACTTTTTTTTTTATAACAACTGTATTCACTGTAATACGTCAGCAGTGTACAGATTGATTAATAAACAAATATTAAGAACCTTTTAAAAAAAATTAAAATCCTTAGATGTTATAACATAATTTATTTTCCAAAATAAACATTATATAAGTTTTAATAATACATTTCTTGTGATAGATAAGCGCAATAAATCAAAGTGTCGAGAGAACGTTTATACAGCTGTTCTCTATATAGAATGAAAATGTCTTCATCCACATTCCAGTGAACTCCAGTGATTTCCATTTTTTAGCATATTCGTTATAGTCCGCCATCAACAATATCGGCAATGGTTAGTCAATAACGGCTGACATTTGAAAGATGTAATTTTTAAAACCCACAGAAATTTAACTATTTCCCATGTACTTTTTGAAAATAAAACCAGTTCCTTTTCTTTTGTTTGTAATTTGTTTTTTACAGCCCTTAAAATTGTGTCAGTTGATAGAGATCCAACTATTAAACTTTCAGACATTAGAAATTACTTACTGGATTTGCGATATATAAAAAAATTATTGATTTACGCTTTAGAAACTCACTTTTTTTTTTTTTATCAAACTAAATGATAATCAATATTTTTTCCAGATTATAATATATTTCGGCTTTGGGTAAGTTTCTGTTTACAAATACTTTTTTTTTTATTCAAATTTAGAACTGTATTAAAAATATAATAGGTTGTGAAGAAACCACCCATTGGTAGCACTTCAATAACTATTTTAAGTTAGAATGGCCCGTGGCCTTCTTTTTAGACGCTAGGGAAGGTTAAAGGAAATAATTGGATAAACTAGTGGGTTTGTGTGGGCAAGGAGTTTGTAGTTAAAGAAGGTATATTTACATCTGGCTAAGTATGCCGAGTCGATGGAATATTGAGTTATTTATGGATAATTTTATTTGTGACATAATAAGGTGCATTGAGGGTTTTGAATTGTAAGGATTGGATATGAGAGGAATTTAATGGTTTCGTGAAGTCCTTAAGCTGAATTCCGTATGCCCGAGTAGGTCTGATAATGGTGATGTATATGACTTTTTGTAATAAATTGGTTTGGAGCGTTGTAGTAATCGGAATCTTCGAGTAGTTTCTTGTCGTTTCAGTCTTTTAAATGAGGCGCAAATCAAGATGGAGACCTAAGTAGCAGACTGTTAGACAGAGATAAGTGGAGCATTATTAAAGCATACTGTTGGCCAGGATGTTATGGGTTTACGACGAAAGGTAAAAGAAATTTGGAATTTATTTTAATTATCCCATTTGGACACCATTCTTTATTGGATGTAATGTGTGACTGAAACCATTGTGATGGAGCAGTTGGGTCATTATAACAGATAACACACATTTGCCATGAGCATTTGTAGTAAGGACAGTGCTAGGTTTATAAACCGTGTAGAGAATGGGACCTAGGATTACTATCTTGAGTGAAACCGACGGACTGAAAAAACAGAGATGAGTAGGCAAAATTATGATGTACTTTGAAGGTTCTGTCAATGAGGTTGGAACGGATAAAAAGGAAATGTGTAGAAGAGAGGAATTGGTGGAGTTTTTCAGCAGTAAAGGTTGTCAAACTCGATCAAAAGCTTGTTCTTCATCGAGAAAGAATCCCGTACAGTACATTCCGTACTCCAATGTGGAGAATACAACATCCGCTACAACATGACGCGGCTATTTACAAACGGAAATAATTTTTAAAAAAAATTTGATACCTGTACAAGATCCTCTTTACAATACAGTCCGACGCTGGCTAATCATGTACGTACTGTTTTACAAGAATTTGGTTCCAATAATCACGTTTGTTTATTGTTTTGTTTTTTATATGAATATATAATTTCATATCACTTTTATGTTCATTTTCCATCTTAGATTTTGTATAGATTTCTTCTTTTTTTTCTTAAATAATTATTTGTATATATCAACGTCGTTTTTTAAAAAGGCTTAAGCGCCAAAAAGTCGAAATTTAGGTTTTAGTTTATCCTCAGACAAAAATACCATTTCTATCGATTCCCGCTCACGATATATAAAAAAAAATTTGGAAATAGTCAAAATATCCTCTACTCATGACGTAAGAACCAAATACTAACTTCTGTCAGTCATCAGTCTGGCCTTAACCAGTGCAAGAAACCTTAAAAATATATTGTAACTATACTATAAACTCCTACTGTGAACAATAAAGAATAAAATTTAAAAAAATATATTGTAATTAGGGAAAAATCGTTTCATGTTTTATCCTGTAAAGTTTGATAAATGACGTTACGCCTTTTTCAAAAAACGACGTTGATATATTTTTAAAAATTTTTATATTACAGATTTTTTTTTCAATGATTATTTTTTTTTTTGCTTACTAGATGAATTAATTTTTTTTTCATTTATATTTATAAATGATTATATATATACATATATATATATATATATATATATATATATATATATATATATATATATATATATAATCATTTACAAATATAAATGAAAAAAAATTAATTCATCTAGTAAGCATATTTATAATATATCTTGTGGCCAGAAATAATCATTATTTTTTTTTTCATGTTTGTTATTCTCAAGGGACTTTGTCCCAGAATAAAGTTATTTTTCTCTTTCTATTACTATATACATAAATGAATAGTCGAAAAATATCCACTTGTTGAAGTAACAAAGAATTGCAACCGATATCAAAAGAATTTGGAACGCTTATCAAAGTTTGGCCGTATTTCTCAATAATTAATAAATATCTTTTTTTTTTAAATTATTTATTTTATTTGAAAAATGCTACAAGCTGCCACATTCAAGGGCAATAGGTAGTATTAGGGCTATAAGAATCCATTCATACCATATAAACAAGATAAACGAAAAAAAAAATCATAAGGAGATAAAATAAAAAAAAATAAATATTATATAAAAGAAAAAAATGTACATTACTAGTAAACATGAAATGGCAGCCAATTTAAATAATAGCAAAATAAGTAAACAACCAAGAAAATAAAAATTAAGTTAAGTAAAAATAAAAGATGTAATCTTAAACACATTCATACCTATATACAATAAGTAAATATCTAGACGGCTAAACGATGACAATATAAAATAAAATCAAATATTAAAAAAAATTAAAAATTATTATTTTTACTAGGATAAAGGCACAAAGAATAAGAAATAGGTTTGGAGAGTAAGGCAGTAGAAAAGTCCAGTTTTCACAGAGGCAGAGATAAGAGATAATTGAAAAATAAAGTCGGGAAATCTCTGCGGGGCTAATGAGAGCTCAACGGTTATTTTCAAAAAGTAGGAGTTTTCATTCCAGCTCCCTTCCTTTTTTCCGCATCGTTACTTCTAGTTATTTTAAGTTAATATTTATAGTAATATAAATAGACTATCTTTGTGTGTGTATATTTAAAACATGGATTTAAGAGCCATTAAAATATACTTTTCTAATACAAAAGAACAAAAACTCAAAAAAATAGACATAAAATTATTGCAGGAAAGAATTGTAAGATCTTACAGATCTTACAGTCTCTTAAACACCAGTAGATAATTAATCTGTAAACGTTTCGCCAATTCAAGCACACAGTACATCTTACATCAAGAGCCCCACATAAACAAGAGATATACTTTTTTTTTATATTAATCAATAATTTCTGAACATAAAATGAATTTCGGATAGAAAGTTATGCGGTAGGTATATTTAAAGAGCCTAACTGAGTCAGAAAAATTTGTTCATAACTTATTAATTTTTAAAATTGGATAATTAGAGGCTTTCAAGCGTTTTCAAAACGTTTCTCTTTGTTTCAGGTTGCGAATGTCTTATTTTTTCTGGTACATACGGGAAAGACTACGGACGCTTTACGAGTCCAGACTTCCCTAAACCGTATCCTTCGGGAATAGACTGCCTCCTCTACACCTTCATTGCAGGGTCCCACGAGGTCATAGAGTTAGTATTCAACCACTTCGATATCCATCAAAGTTCTCCTGAGTAAGTCAATAAATTTTCTATTATTATATAAATCATTGATCCATTCCTTTTCCATAACGAATTATTTAGCTCATGGAATAATTCGATAATGATAAAGGACCCCGCAGTATTTTATATAAAAAGTGGTTTCGATTAAATGCTCTGAAACTTTTCAGGGAGCTAGTTTTTGTCATTTTAAGCAAAGGTCTCCATGGGCACAAAAGAATTTTGACGTGATTTTGAGTTATTTGCAAATTAAGATCTCATTTGCCTATACCCGAATAATAAAACACCGGATACAATAGCGTATTCAACGATATATTTAATTCAATTCTAACTGGTTCAGATGTATAAATGCACACACATACACAAGGTATATATATATATATATATATATATATATATATATATATATATAAAATAGTTTTAGTCTTTGGTTTTGCATTTTTTGTTTGTTCGTGATGTTTGGGCACCATGTCATTCTTCCGTCAAATGTCAGGCCTATGTATCGAATTTTGTCTGTCTGCGGAATTACTACATTTTCAAGGTATAATGAAGAGCAGGTTTCTTGTCGAAGAGTAAAAATAGTTGGGATTTGTCTGCGTTAAGTCGAATTAGCCAAAGTTTTTACCAGCCATGAAGTTTTGTTAAATGATGGAATGTTTGTGATGGGTGTGTTGAATTTTGATATTTTGAAACAATTGTTGTATCGTTTGCATACGTCGCTGTCAGAGTTTCGGCACTATTTGGAATATCGTGTGTAAGAATATATATGATGTAGAACAGAGGAGAAGTAATGGTCACTGAGCCACTCCTGCTAATGGCTGTTCTAATGGTAGAAATTTCAAAGTAGAAAGTCGAATGTAAGATTTTAACTAAAAATTATTGAAACTAAAGATATTTCAATAAAACAGTTCATTTTATAATCTTGTAATATTTTCTCATCCTCACTCCCTATTCTTCTCTGCTCACTCCCTCACACACACACCCTCACTCTCTCACTTTTGAATATGGGAATATTTTGATATATCTTCCATTCTAGAAACAATTAGTATGGGATATAATGATGACAGTATCTGAGATGCAATTAAAATAAATAAAAAATAAAATGGCTGACGTAATAAGAAAATTATTAGAAAATCTTCCTATTTTCGAGGAATGACCCATGTAGGTAAGTGAAAATAATAATTAATAGCTGGATAGCTACCTCCGCTCAGAACAAAATAGAAACATTTCGTAGGTTTGGAGGTAAAAGTGATCAACTACACTTTTGTGCAAATGAAAAATTGTATAAAATGAAAAGCTATATACCTGCACCTGAACTAAATTTACGCTTCATTATTGAAAAAATTGTGAAATTGTCTATAAATTAACTAATAATTATTGATATACAATTTGGTTCAAGCAAAGGTAAATAGCAACAATTTTTTATTTTCACAAAAATGCAGTTAATCACTTTTATCACCAAATCAGCGAAATTTATATTTACCGAAAACTACCAATATTGATGAACTTTCATTTTATATTAATACTTAATTAATCAATACTTGAGAATATACGACGCCAAGGACGTCCGAATTGGTAAAAACATGACCAGAATCCTAAAATTTGCCATATTGCCACTTTTGGTTACCAGTAATTAAATGATTTGACATCCTACCGACAATTCCTAAATCGAATTAGTTAACGTCAAAGTTCTAATTTAATTTATTCTTAAAAACCAAATCCGCTGGTTTCCGCAGGTAAAGTTTATTGAATTCCTTTCCAACACTTGTCTTTTAAAAAGTCAATTTAATTTCTTGATTTATAAGCATGTATGACATAACTATTTTGTCATATTTATGATGAGCGTTAAATACATTCACATTGTATTTATTAGTAAAATAATTACTTGATTAATTATTTTAAAATGTAATTTCTAATTAATGAATCATCACAAGAGATAGTTTATTTCACTTTTGCGATACATAAATTTGCCTGAAAAAAAAATTGTTTTTAATCATAAATATTAATATTATCAATGGATTGGGGCATGAGTGGGACGGTTGTTCAAGTAACCACACTTTGAAGGGTTGCCTTCATCACAAACTTAAGGCAATCTGTTTAAGATTTCAGATAATAAAATTTATTTAGATAGATTACATTTTAACTAATTTGAGAGCTAAAACAATGAAATAGATAAGTTTCGGCCAGGTTTATTAAAAAATATACCACTGTTTTAATCACTGGGAAAAAACACAAAACATAATATTTATTTATTTAGCCTAAATTTATTATTCATTTATGCTGTCCCTCTTTTCCCAGTCATTGATAAAATTATTAAAGCTTTAATCATAAATTTGCTATTGCAATTAAATTCCATAATTAGAAATGGACATGGGCCAGGCTAAAAAGTGCCCGCAATACTGAAAGGTTGTGCGGGCTTAGAAACACCTACCGACGTACGCAAGCTTTATATTATACAGATATTCCTATTAAATAATAAAAATAAATACACTATATTTTTATGCATATTTTTAAAAGTAGTATCCTTTTATAGTGCCTTAATATCAAGACATTTTATTTAATCACAATGGGTCTTTAACGTCCTTTTGTAAAAGTGTTCGAATATACCTATGAATGAACTATTACAAATTTACTCCATTTAAGGAAATTTCACGTAATTTATGATCAGATATACTGTTCCTTTTAGTATTTTCAGTATTTTAGAAAAATACACATTCGTCTTCTAGTAGTAATCTAAATTTCAGAAAATATCCTGTTAAACCAAGAAATTTGATGAACATTATCATATTTACACTAATACAAGAATAATTAAGAAGAAAAGTACACCCATTGCCTCCTAATATTTTATCGCACTATCTTCTACAGTATGTTCTCTTCAATTAAGATATTCTAATCTAAAACGCGGTTGTCCCAATGTTCTGTGAATAGATCGGGAATCAAAGAAATAGATAGCATTAAATAAGAGGCAGGTTCATTAAAGTTATTCAATACAAATAAATACAATTTGATGAACATACAGTAGCGGATCTAGACTTTGCAGTCTAGATTAGGACGGAGGGCTGCCAAAGTCTTTGGCAGAAATGTAATAACCCCAAGAGGAAGAGGAAGTTCGGGACCCACCAAAACTATAATTTTTTCTATAATGTATTAGTCATTCATTTAATTTTTATATGGCGCGGGGCCCGCAAGGCGCGGGACCCTGGGAGGTCACCTATTGCGCCCCCTCCCTCCCTTGGATCTACCGCTGCAAACATCCTTAGTGCTGATTTTTGTGTATATGATTTGTTTTAATTTAATTTATATTCAAATTCTTTTGAATCATTTACTCTCCTCTCTACAATCTGGGAGAGGAGAAAGGAGTTTTTAAAGGGAATTCATCTGCGATTCCGATTGCACCAAACGAATAGAATGGATGATCAGCTTTGATTTGTATTTGTTTATCGTGAATAAGGGAACCTTTAGGGAGGGAAGCAGCGTGTGGAATAATTTCCCTTTGGACTAAACATGTTAAATTCATGAGGAAGTCCAACGTTGTCCCCGCCGGTCTCATCGCTAAAATCATAACATCCCCTCGAATTGATAGTCATGTTTTGAATTAGATACCAAATAAATTTCAAAGCAAAAAATTAAATTTAATTTATAAATTCTATGATATTTTACAATGCACAGATTCGTGGGTATTTAAAGGAGAGAAATATATTTTTACCACATTGAATGTCGAATTTTCAGGAAAAAAAAATTAATAAAATTTACCACTGTACCTTAATTGCGAACCACGTTATGGTCTTCCAGAATGTCAAATGGCCACTCAAAGGTTTGGCCCATGGACCATCGGCTTCGGAAAAAGAAATATAGGTCTTTCTTA
The DNA here is from genome assembly GCA_948150685.1 of Rhaphigaster nebulosa. NCBI lineage: Eukaryota > Metazoa > Arthropoda > Insecta > Hemiptera > Pentatomidae > Rhaphigaster > Rhaphigaster nebulosa. Next base: position 55,317,892 of record OX411312.1, read on the forward strand.
CGCCTGCTTACTCCGAACCCGCACGATCCGTGGATCTAGACCGATTTGTCACAATCCTTGAACACGAATGAGTCGGGGGTTATAGAGCTATGGATGTCCTGCCGCAACACCATGAAAAAGATGGATCATAGCATCGTGAGGTCGGGTGACTCCCTCCAGCAATAAATGTCTGAATGAAGATCACATCGCGCGGTTAAAGACCCTGATGGTCAGTATTTAGTAATAATAAATGGATACTCATTTTCAAAATTGAAAAAAAAAATTTACGCCTATCAAAACAATTTTAAAAAGAACACACTTGATTGAAAAGAAGTGATAATGAATTATTATCTACTTATCTTTGATTAAATGAAAAATTAATAAAATGACGCTCGTTCACGGTTAATGGTTTTTACGACTTTTAAAAGGTTCCTCCATGCCTAGAGCCAAATAACGAGAGGCAATATTGAAGCTGGGATTTTCAATACCTTATCTAAATACATAGGTAGAATATTTAAAACCATTCAACGTTAGCATCAGAGAAAGGGGATGTAACGTCGAAGCATGTTCGACACTAGCACTCAACGTGTTAAACAAACATATACATTATTTATATTGAACAATATATTGATAGTGATGTGAAGGAACTTCCAACACCTGATTTAAGCCCCTTCACGGTAAGGAAATGCCAAATTCGAGGAGCGCACGTAGTCTCTCAAGGGAATAGATCCATTATCGAATCTCTGCCCTGAATACAAAGGACTGAGTACCCACTGCTTGGAGTCAACCATGTTGCTATACATTCTCCAAAAAATCGTCGTAACACTTGAATCGATGAGAATGACAACAGTACATGTCCGAAATCAATTTTTGATATTCCCAATCAAAGGTTTGGTTATCCCTTGATAACCAAATAACTCTACCCTTGATAACTATCCATGAGTTTTAATGATACTTTCATGTCCCATCAACATTGCCAGACGCTTTTTTGAGTTTAAAAAGAACGTGAACAGGACATGGCATTTATGTTTGAAGGTTCTTGAAGATAGTCCATCAATACAATCGTATGTCTTGGCATATGGCATATATCAATGAGGCATTCTAGTCAAATTCCTTGTTAGCGGAAATTGCAAATGTATCGTTAGATCCTATTACAATTGCCTTTGATGTCTTGTTGTAAATACATAGCCATCAATCTTGATATTGATAATATTGTATAATACACAACCATCAAGTTGGTGAAGAAATCGTACGCAATAGGTTTTTACAGTGAAAAGAGAGGTTTTCGCTTGATCATTTCCTAGCTATACTACCTTCCTAAGCAGAAAGGAAATTATTTATTATTCGAACGCCAAAAATGTTTTTTTCGTTTTTGTTTATAATCCTTAATCCTACGTAACTCAAATCCTAAGCGTACCATGTTTGTTTTTTTCTTATTATTACAGACCACATTTATACTTCGGAGAAGTTTTTATTTACATCTTTTATATCAATAACAAATAATTTATTACGAATGAAATTTACAACTGTATTTACAACACAAAAAAATATTCTGATTAATATGCAATGGATATTGAGAAGAAACTACCATTTATATGAAGTACTGCAATTGTATTAATACATGTTATGTTACAAGCTCCTATGGCCATCTTCTTTTCAGAAGCCTCCGAGAATTCAAAAACTTAGTGAGATAGGAAAAAAATGTTAAAGAGAAATAAGTTGTGTTTTTGAACAAAGAACATGGATCTATGGCAAAAAAAATAAAAGGTTTAGTCATTTTTTAAATTTCAAACTCCATCAGTTTTTATATTCAACAATAACTATCTGATTCTGCTAGCAATAATTGAGCAAGAGCAAATATTTTTGACTTCTTTTATCTTTCATTATTACTTATAACAAACTGTAATTAGAATTTTCTTAAGTCTGCAACATTATTTCTTGAAAGTTTTTAGTTGTTCTTTCAAATGGCGTCGGATTTTATACCAGTGATAACTTGTTTTAAAGTTATTAAACTTAACTATTCCGATTTTTGCTGAAGTGAGCAAAAGCATGAGAAGGGGAGTTTTTTTTAAATAATATGTATCTCACACATTCATTATTTAAACAAATGAGAAAAAAATAAATAAACTTGTACAAGTCCATCCCGTTTTGTATATTAGAAAGAGAGGTGAATATGGTGTTTTAAAGAGCTTTGAGGTGACTTGGCAAAGAAGCCGTAGGATATTTTTAGCCTAGGTTGTGCTAATAAAGTGAAATTAAGCGTCTTCTGAGAGCTCTTTGAAGTACTATATAACATTGAGGTCGTTCTGGGCCCTGTGCTAAGGCGACAATGCCCTACGACAATTTCTTCATCTGGCAGTTACTGAATGAAGGGTGCTTTAAATACTCCCTAGCACGCTGTATCGAGGATAAAAATATTTTACACTTCTAAGAATGAAATTTAAAAAAGTAGCAACAGTGTTCCTTTGGCTTTTATTGTTGCCATAACCTCAGTAAAATCTTCAATAATAATGATGCTAATAATGCTACACATATATAACAAAGACATAACATATATAACATTTTTTTTTCTTTCATATTAACTCTAAATACATTGCCACATTATATCTTCTTTTTTTTCCCATTGAAAATCTTCTATCACTCTCTAATCTATTCCTCACTTCTCTTTTCCAGTGTCCATAAATTATTACTTGAAATGATGCCTTCTTTTTTTTATAAATCAAAAATAATAATAATAAATAACTAATAAAATAAATTACTTAAAAATTAATCAAATGTTCATATTTGAGAGGATTGTCAGAACCTGCAAGGAACGAAGCAGCAACTTTGAAACGTGCGAAGGGTTTTCTAAATACTGAAAGGACGAACTTTAAAAAAGAACAGTCAGGAATTTCTCACATCCCCTTAGCTTTATAAAACAAAAATAAAATTACTTTATATAACGTAAAAAGAAGTAGAAAATATATATTTGGGATTGAGTAAATCAACAGAAACGGTATTTTGTAGATTAAATTTTACAATTTAAATTATTCAACTGATTAAATTTTACCTTTCTATATCGTGTTTTCTGACAAAATTGTTTAATTTTAATTTTTTTTATAGTGTGGAAGATGAAGTCCGTTTAATTAATTTAAAAAAAAACTACAATATATGTACATATTTAAATGTAAGAACGTATTTACATCAAAATATAAAACCATTGAATGTGGTTTTCGTAATTTCAACATTTTGAAAGTGTCCGTTCAGAGGGGTAAATTTATCTCTCTGCAACGAAAATTTGGCTGTTCGCGTCCGTAACAGAGGTATAAATTCGAATACTTCCAGGCTGAGACATTTAAAAATCATCCGCAGGGAGGATTTTCCGTTGGAGAGAGAGATGTCCGCGATGAGGGGTTTCACTTTGACTCATTGACTACTAGCCCCGGTACTGATGCATGATGCAATCGGGGCAAAGAAACATTTTTTGGGGGAGAGGGAGGCATTTCTAACTTAATTAGTACTTTGTTAAGTAAAGTATTTTGTATTTTACGAAACTTTCATTTATAAAGGCAACAAACACAACATTTTTTCTTTCTTTTTTTTTTATTAATCACTTGATCATTTCTTATACTATTTTAATTTGTATTTTTCCTCTAAAGCTGTACAGGTGGTGACTTCCTAAAGGTATTCTTGCACCTGGACAGTGGGGGTGTGAACGAGCTGACTCCATGGACCGGATTGCTCTGCGGCCGCAATCCTCCGAAGGTCCTCTACAGCTCTGGACCAGCTCTTGTTCTCCAGATGCACACCCGAAGCCCACAGGCCAATTCCTCGGGATTTGAAGGAACCTTCAGGTTTATCAACAAGGGTAACGATTTTAATTACAAGGATACATAGCATCAAATTCCAGAACAAACTTCATAGCCATTAATAAGACAATGGATGACCATTGTCAGTTGAGATACCCACACACACATATATATATATATATATATATATATATATATATATATATATATATATATATATATATATATATATATATATATATATATATATATATATATATATATATGTGCACATATATATATATATACATATATATATTATATTATATATATTATATTAAATATTATATATTATATATATATATATATATATATATATATATATTAATTAATTTTAATCTCACCGTAATTATCATTCAACGGTCAAATTAAGATTATTTACATTTTAATTAAATATTCTTGTATAATATTCTATAAATGTATAAATCTGTAAATGCTCTTATAATCTTTCTGGTTCGCTTGATAATCATAATTTTAATAATAATCATAATTAGGGTTAGAAATCGATAATTATTTTTCCAACAAATTATCGTTATTTTAATTTACACTATTATTAAGATTAATCATAACAAAATCATAAAAATAATAATAATAATCGATACTTGGATTCTACCTACCTTGAAACGTATAACCTTAAATTTTGGGAGGGGGTTAAAAAAAAAGTTCTTGGTCGATAACAAAGGTCTATTATTATTGAAAATAATAAACCAAAAGCATTTATATAGAATTTTTGTTTATTCCTTTCTTTTTTTTTAATCTCTTGGTACGCTGATTCTAAAACACCTTACATTTCCCCTCTATATTTACAAATGACCGAGTTATGGGCTTATAAAATCTATAATCGGCCGTCATTTTGAAAAAAAAAGACGGATGGTAATGTCGAGTTCCAAGGATCATTCTGGAGTGACGTGTGACTTTGTTGCCAAATCTCAAGAAGATTCTTCTAATAGTTTCGGAGAAAAGCAGCGGACTCCTGGTGTTTCCAGCGGTTCTCCACAGGAATTTCATTCCAGCATCTGTCACCCGCTTGTCCAGTATCACCCAGCTTTCTCTTCCATAATTGAGAGTTGGGAGATAAACAGAACTGTATATATGCCATTTATCGTTTAGTCTCCTTACCAACATCTCTGTGCGCCATTAGGCTGTTGCAGATAGGGCAATAGATCTTTTTTTTATACAAACATTTTTATATTATTAAAAATCATTTTAAAAATATTGCTCATAAATGATCAATTAGTATTGATCGAAAAAATTTTGCTCAGAAATAATGATAGAGATACGTTTTTTTCAGCTGTTGATGGCAAAATAAAAATCATAAAATGATTCATAAAATTACTAGGTAAAAATTTCGGTCGGATTTAATTTTTATTTATTTATTATTAATTATCGACTTCAAACCCTGATTATAAGTCTATTATGTAGGTGGAGTAAATGATTAATTATACTCCCTTTCATTATACTTTTATTTATTTTTTATGTACCATAAAATATATATATAAGTATTTCTTTGAGTATAATAAAAGCTTGTAACGCACTAAATTCCTCGGTGATACATGGGATACCTTCCATCACAATCCTCATACAAACAAATTAGGCCCAGCCATGTGTGTATTCCCCTCATAAATGATATATATTCCTGGTGGGAAAGTATTAGATTATATGAAAGACGATAAAGGTGGTGAGGAGGGTAACTGTTGATAAATGGTGGGGAGATACGACCCAGGAGTACAATACATTCATCAAGGATAGCCGAGGGAACGACCCTTTTCACCGACACAGAATACAGTGTAGCTAGGCCTCCTGCCCTTCTTTGACCGATGGCTTCATCCTCATCTTAAACCTTCCTTATAGTGGTATTTGTTTATATAATTTGATCAGGCAAATAAATTTCAAGATAATTATATATATAGAAATTATCATTGTAATATATATCGAGAAATCTCACTCCTTACAACATGCTGTAAAATGTTAAAATCTGGTTTCATATAAGGGAATGTGGATGACGGACGGACTAACTATTAATCAAATTGACCATCTTAAAAGTTGCACGAATTTCTCAATTTTTCAAAAATTGATTTCTATTGTCTATTACATATTACAAATATCGATTCAAATAATTCTAAATCGATTAGCCGTCTGCTAGTCCTATTGGATAGAAAATAATGTATCTAGTGATACCAAAAAAGCATATGTTTTTCGGCTCTAAGAGAATACAATATAGATATATAGATTTTTTAGTTTTCCGACTATTATAAAAGCTTTTAAATTATAGGCTTATAATTTATCTGTTCTATGAAACTAAATACAAAAATTAATTAACTGATATTAAATAGGCTGTGTTTTAACAGAAATATATATATATATATATATATATATATATATATATATATATATATATATATATATATATATATATAGGAATCAGGGTGGTCGAGCGAGATAAGGCGCTTGCAATAGATAATCAAAGTTAAGCAACGCCCGTGGCGTGGTAAGTGATTAGATGGGTGACCACCTACCGGGTAAAATCCAAGCAGCCCGCGACTAACTCCTTCCTCGGAGTACGCGAGGCCCGTCAGTCTACTAGAGGCAACTCTCACATACCGGGCTTAGGAATGATGATTATATATGTTTGGTTCACGTTATGCTTCGGGGAAAGAAAGATAGGTCCTCGTGCGCCTGCTGACCCCTAACAGCCATAATGCGTGGGTCTAGACCGATTTTGTCACTGTTCTTGAACCCGAGTGAGTCAGTAGGAAGTGGACTACCGAATTGGCCCCAAAGGGACTGATTATGCAGCAATGGTCACCCTGCCGCTGCACCATGAAAACCATGGTTCGCTGCAACATGAGGTTAGTGACCCCCTCCAGGCTGTCTGAACTCTCCCGCAAGCGATAAAATGTGTGTAAAAAGACCACATCGCGCGGCCAAAGATCTGCATGGTCTATAGTGCCAATAGAAAAAGAAAAAAAAAATATATATATATATATACATATTTACTTCGCGTTTTGCAACTGTGGCACATTCCGATCCTCAGTGACGAATTCCCTTCAATAATCTCTATCTGCGCAGTCATCCTCTGTCAGACCTAGGTCATCCACATCTTCGTCTCTTCTCCGGACAGTACTTAAGCAATCGAAGGGGCTATTTTTTTTCATTGGCATTACATCTTCTTTCATTCCTTGTATATCTATTTCTCATTTCTCCATTTTTAATCCTCTGCAATCTGGATATGCCGCAGCTTCTTCAAAAATCCATCTATGGGGTCATAGTTAATTTGTACAGCCCTTTGTCACCGTCCATGACTCTGACCCACATAAAGTTCTCTCTACGAGGAAGAAGCAGTATATTCTAATTATAGTATTTTTCCCGAAAATAACTGACTGTTGACCAATATTGAAGATCATGGTAGGTATGGGTGCATTTAAAATCGTTTGATAACGATTAGCGTTTTATAACATCTAGAACACGGTTTTGGGAGTTTCGGGGATATCTACTTTTTGGCCCTTCCAGCTGCCCCCTTTGGATCAAATGAGCTGAAATTCGGTATGTACGGTTGCTTTCAAGGAAGGTTTTGCGCACCTCTACAGACCCTTCAAATTGAGTTAGGCGGTAGAAATTTTGTATATGAATTGAGTTGGTGTTATTGAAGTGTCTTCTGGGGAACTTAACTTTTTTGTCCCACCTCTGTGATTGATAATTTCAATTTTGTATTTTAGTAAAAATGCAACCTTAGTGACGGAGCTCTGATGCTCATGCCTTTTCTTTTTTGGAGAGAAACCTTTTCTTTTTCTACAATTCAAGGTTGAGAAGAACAATTATCTTTTTTCCATTATTTATTTTTAACGTCCCTTTGCCCTTTACCGAAGATATCAATTGACACTCTAACGAACTTGAAATCAATACTTTGTGGGATCGTCCGATCCTCCATGCAGAGAGCCTAAACAGAAAATAATTGACAAACTTACTTTTTAAAAATGAAATTCACAAATGCCTAGACCACTTCGAGCGAAAACAAATATAGTTGAAGTGGTAAACTAAACAGTAATTATTTGCCGAAAGTAAATTAAGTTAGATAACAGTAGCATGAATGGCATAATAGCTTACATATTCTCAACGCAAACAGATACTGCATTATCAGTTGACATCCGCATGATGGAATAGAAGGATCAAATTAATTTGGGATTGATAAATTATTTGCCACTTCTATAAATTTGTTTTATTGAAAACTAGTTTCGAATGTTATACATTCATCTTCAGTTCTAAAAACACACAAAAATTCAAAAATAAGCAATTAAAAATACAGTAAACAAACATATCTTTTTAATAACAAACATAAATAACAACAGAATTTTTAATTCCGTCCTTAATAACTTCATTTTATTAATATTTCTATATTTATTTTTAAGAAGCTAATTAATAATACTATAAAACAACAGAAAACTAGTGGAATTCAACTGTATTTGCATCTTCATTACTATAGTGTAACTTCAACAAACAATCCCAATCTTCTGTACCTGCCCTTCAAATAATTGGTCTGCAAAGAACAGGTAAACATAATTTCATCTGGCTTCTTCCTAAATAAAGTAGCCACTTGACATCAAAATAATTTGAAAACTTTTGCAATTGGGACGCGAGAAATTGTGCCGCGTTCAAAATTGTGCCGCGTTCAAAATTGTGCCAAAATTGTGCCCTGTCAATAAAGTGCGGATGATTCACTAGTTCAAGATGTCGGAGCAACCTGTTGCTTGCTCCACATTAATCAACCTTTATCATTTTTCCAAGTTTCAACGGTCATTCTATAACAAATTTATGTTCAGTTGACGTCCGCATGATGGTATAGAAGGATTAATTTAATTAAGGATTGATAAATTATTTGCTACTTCTATAATTTTGTTTTTATTTAAAACTAGTTTCGAATGTTATACATTCATCTTCAGTTATAAAAAAACACAAAAATTCAAAAATAAGCAATTCAAAATACATTTTGGTATTATTATGCATATTAAATTAAATGTAATATAAATAATAATAATAATAACATACATTTACATTACATTTAATTTGATATGCATAATAATACCAAACTTTTTTAATTATTGTGTGTTTTTAGAACTGAAGATGAATGTGTAATATTCGAAACTAGTTTTCAATAAAAACAAGATTATAGAATTGGCAAATAATTTATCAATCCCTAATTAAATTTATGTTCAGTTCATAAGTGTCAAAAATTCGTATTCCCTTTCCATAACGTATCCCTTCCTAACAACCAACTCAAATTAGATATAATATTGATTTGATTAGTTGCGGTGAACTGGTGACTATTCAATGAGAATATGACTTATTTTTTTTTTTTCAAGAAAATATCTTGAGTTGAAAGTACTTTGAACTACTTAACTCAGATTTTTTTTTTATTTGGCATTGTCATTATTACAAGACCCACAGAAAGTAGGTGTGTGTATGCGGTATTGGTTAGTTATGAAACCGCAAAAAGGGACTTATTCAAAGCATCATTTTTTTTTTCTTTCTGTTTTTTACAAAAATAAATCGATATTTAGTCCGATAGTTTTAATTCGATAGATCGTAATATATTAAAATTTGAATATCGAAAACTGATATTTTTCCCCCAAAAAATTAAATAAACAAAGAAAAAAAATTAGATAAAGCCAGAATTTCAGCCCTGCAATGTCTGAAAGTGGCTATAAATGCTTAATTCCACCGACATCTTCAGTATCATTGGAATAAACATTGAGCATTTCGGTACCATACAATCGAAACCGCCTCACTGATGAGCACATCGAAATGAGAGTATTTTTAAACACAATAACTGAGAATTATTGGTTTAATCAATTTTTTTTTCTAACTTAGTCATCGGTTTTTTTCTTTTTCAATAAAAATGTTAATATAAGTTTGATTGGTTTCAGTCATTAATTCAAAAATCCTTCTTTAAGTAATTTTTTTTTTTATTCCTTCCTTTTTTTTTTTTTTTTTTGCCCTGATTCCATTGATATCGCTTCCGTACTTCAGGGAAATTAGGTAACTCGAAATTTGAATCGGTAATGACAAAGCTAAGTTTATTATAAATCAGCTTTTTTTCGACTTTGAAGGAATTAAAAAGATTGAAATCATTGAAAGTAGTTTAGATTTCATTAAATAAAAGTAGAAATTACTAACTACAACAATCACTCAAGTTAATTGTTAGACATTATTTTTCTAAAATCTGCAGCTGTCTACCGGTATCTCTAATTTCCGGAAATTTTTTTTTAGCGTGGGAAAATATTTCTCTTTTTTTCTTCTCTAGTTAATCATAAAATTCTTTCATAGTTTATATTTTACCATTTTTTATAGCTGCTAACAATGGAGATGCCTAATTATTTCAAATGAGCAAAACTAAAAGTACTTCAGAGGAAGCCATTTTGAAAATTCGGCATTTGAGCTCTGTCAGACCATTTCAATGATGATAAGACCTAGCTGATTTTAGAAATCATTGAAATTTACATTGATAAGACGAGTTTAATCAAAATCGTCGATCAAACTTGTTTTCGAGAAAATTTATGATATAAAGTGGCATTTTCGGTAAGTTGATTTTAGCGAAAATTTTGCTGTGACATCCCAGGAATATAACTACCTTAAATGCCTAATTTCATTTTCGTTATAACTTTTCTTACCCTTATGAAACGCTTCATATATAAGTATATAAGAGAAAGTAAAAATGTAAAACGTTTACCATTCTTCCTTTACCTTTGATGGTTAAAGTATTATAAGGTAATCAGCATAGTTATTCATCATTCTTAGGAATATGAAAACAAATGGCATGAACTTGGAAGAGTCCTAAATTAACCGTGTTTTTTTCCGTTTTTCATTCACCTTAAGAAAAAAGAATGAATTAAAAAACATTAAAAGGTTATAATGAAGTGGCCATTAATACAGGCTACGTCTAAACTGTCTGGTGACTGTTAAAAGAAAGAGGGTGAAGTTTATAACCGACGAAGAGAGAACTTGCTGACAAGGAGCTGCTTCAGCCCATTTCAACAGCCTTTCAGCTCGCTGGGCCCACTCCACCATCCATTATAGTCCCATCTTTTGTTCAATACTATCTCTTTTTATAAATCATCTTTTCATACAGACTAATGACCAAACATCATTATTTATTATAATTTGTATAGGCATTGAAACATTATAATTGTAATACAAAGGTATGCTCAATTTTTTTAATATTTTTTTAGTTTGGCATTTATTTAATTCGCCATCGGCAAATTATTTTTGCAACAAGCAAATCTGCGCATATCCAGGTATAGCGGTTAACTTTTCACGTCTCTACGCCAATGCCTCGAAAGCCGTCGGGGTGGGTTGTATGGGTTCGTGGTGGATGTAAGTGTTAGTGCTGAGGGGTTCGTGTTGCAAGTCAGTCTGTTGTGGAAATTTTTGTAGTATTCTGTGACACATATAATAATAATATTTTTCTCAATGCTTTTGGCTGGAACGACTGAATTCTTTGGATGTTTGAAGTTTTGACAGAGCCCTACAGCTCTGTTCCATATGTCCATAAAGTTTTCTTCTCCTTCTTCCTTCCTTTTCCAAATTATTCGAAAAAATCCTTCTTCGCCGTCTAAATTCTCTTGATATATAAAAACATTATTCAACCATGCAACAATGTCATCGATTGGTAGACTACATTTCTAGTGCTTTAGTGTCAAAAAATGATTGTCCTGGCGTTTTCCTCGTTATCAGTCAAGCTATTGATGAGGTGTGGCAGGAAGAATTGCTTTCAAAGCTCAAAATTTTGCTTCCTCCTACTTACTATTTGATATTACTTTCGTACTTGAAAGGTAAGCATTTTACAGTAAAAGTAGGTAACGATTTATCAGGCATAAAACGTGTCAGAGCAGGAGCACCACAGGGCAGTTTACTGGGACCATTTTTCCTCAATATCTTCACGTCATGCATGCCCGAACATGATTATACGTTAATGGCTACATTTATTGATGAATCAGCACTTCTCACTTCCCATAAAAACCCCATATCAGCGTCTTTCATACTACAAAACCATCTGTATGAGATTTTTAGTTGAACTACTGAGTGGAAAATAAAGATGAACGAAATGGAGAGTGTGTTCACACTTAATCAAGGTTCATGTCCTCAGGTGTATTTTAACAATATTATAGATTTAAAAAAATATTGTTTTGTTTTCTAGAGAATTTAATTATCTACATAATTTTTGAGTTACGCGAAAATAAAATTGTCTTTTGGTCATAACTTTTTTATCTGCATTTTGTTTGTGATGTATTACATCATATAGTTGAAGAGCTTTAGAGAAAATTGTAAAAAAATTTAAAATCTATGATATAAAGTGAAATAGTGTGAGCCGATTATAGCGAAAAATGTATGTGCAAACCTGGAATATATCAATCTTAAATAAGTGATTTCAGTTTCGTACAACTTTTCGTTTTTGAGCTAGACTGTTAACATACACACAGATACAGACCATTCGGTAAATTAGATTTCTTGGCACCAGTAATTCACAACTGTCGAATCCCGTATTGCCGCAAGCCAAGAAAGGGAAGAGAATGGAAAAGTTGATTAAGACGTGAAAGAAAGAAGGAAAAATGATGGCCTTAACTCTGCTATAATACTTAACTCAACTATGTGTTAGTTTTTAGCTCAGTTATCAATGCATTTTCAATATTTCCATAAACAATTATTTAAAAAACTCCAGATCCTTCATACTGTGAGAATGTTCGATTTTGTTTTAGATCTTTACAAATCGGACGGAACACAAGTTTCCGGAACCAGCTGTGATTATCGATTCGTCAAAAGGAAAGGAAAATTTTACTCACCACTTTATCCATCCAGCTATGCCAGAGAAACTAGATGTTCGTACTTTTTTCGTGCAAAGTAAGCATTTTTAACACAATTTCAGGTAATCCCTAGAAAAATATAATCAAAATTATTTTCAATATTTTTTAATTTATATATTTCCTGAAATTAAAATTAGTATAACGTCTTTAAAATATCATTGCAAAAAGTGTCAAGTTATATTGGCAATGCTTTTTTAAACTCTTGAACATCATCCAGCATAAAAGTTGACATGAATGTTTTAAGCAAAATACTGATCAACAACTAAAAATCAGCTTGAAAATCTTACAGTTATTAGCATTTATAAAAATTACAGTTTTTTTTTTTCATTATATCCACTGAACACAATCACTTGATCTGAACACAATTACCAGAAAATGCTGTAAGAGATTGTTTATTGCTCAATAAACGTTTGTAATAAATAGCCAACAACTGATAGACCTGAAACACTGAGGGGTTGTCTAAGTAAATATGTGTATTTCAACCTATATCTAAAAAAAGGTATATTAAAAAATAACAAAACATCCTAAATTGGCATTAGTGTTTACTATGTTAGTTACCCTTAAACATAATATTTTACATATGTATATTTTAACCATTTATTTTACTTAATGCATAAAGTAATTAATAATATTTCTAAATTAACAATTTTTTTATGTTTTTCATTTTGAAATTTTCCTTTATTAACATTATCTTTTATACAATTCCTAACTGTGCCCTTAATAGCGTTTCTGAATGATTAAATCAAAAAATAATGTTAGAGACATATTTCTGTTCTATTAATAAGTAAGAAGATCTGTGAATAATATGACTTTTTAGATTTTAACTTAGTTTTACAGATTATTTTTGTTCATGGTTATAAGATTTATTATTTATTATTATAAATGGTACATTTATTATTTGTACAATATAAAACTAAAAAATCAGAAGAGCACTAAGTGGTTTTTAATGATTGATAGCAAAATTGTTAAAAGTCATTAATTTTCTTAAATGTACTTATTAATATATATTATTTTAAAGGGCTAAGGAAAGGATTATTGTTACTTTTGAAGAACTCAATTTGCAAAGTGGAGACCTGAGGTGAGTTAATAAATACTTACATTTTTATTATCTACATTGAGCTGGTTTAATGTTTAAAATAAGGAAATATACATGGGTAGATTATATATATATATATTATATATATATATATATATATATATATATATATATATATATATATATATATATATATATATATATATATATATATATATATATATATATACTATCATCAGGAAAAACTTAAGAGCAGCTGAAGAGGTGATTGAGGAAAATTGTCTTAGATGATTTAGTCTCGTCTCTCAAATGACCGAGAACTGGGTGGTTAAGATTACTTTAACTTTTTATAGTACCGTTGGAGGAAGAAGACCTCAGAAGATGCATTAAACTTAAAATTGATATATATATATAATTGATTTCCCTAAATGCTGTAATAATTACTACAAATATTTTGTATTGTTAGCAAAGATTTTTCTCTTTATTGAAGCAGGTCAGGCATCATACCTTGGATACAAAAATGATAATAATAATAATAATAATAATTCATTGAATTAAATTACTATGATAGCATTCCTTAATAACTAAATAAAAAAATTAGTTTTGCCACTTGATGTCAGTTTTCAGGATTTTTTTAAAAGTCTTGCAGCTACCATGAAGATTAATTATATTGGATTAGTTATAGTACAGATAGTTATAGCTAGCATTAGTAGGCCTGAGCAGGGAAGGACAGTTGTTTTATAATTACGATTAACTGGTTGTTTGATATATCAGCTATTCTTCTTAATTGTGTCCTTTTGTACTATCAAACAATGTGAGTTGCCTACTTATAGAACTAGATCCACATATCCTGGTCCCATACAAACTACATTCTCTTCCTCCAGTATAATCCTCTTCTGTCAAAGGCTTCGTTGACAACTACCTCCCAAGTCTTCCTGGGCCTTCTCTGAGGTCTTCTTCCACCAACATTACTTTAAAAAGTTAAAGTAATCTTAACTGGGTAGTTCTCTGTCATTTGAGAGACGAGACTAAATCATCTCAGACAATTTTCTTCTATCACCTCCTCGGCTGGTCTTAAGTTTTTCCTGATGGTGGTGTTTTTTATTCAATTCCTCCTTAGTTTTCCTTCTACTTTGCACAGGAAGTGTATCTTCATGATTTAGAGTTGACTTTTGTGCTCAGTGGTGATTGTCCAAGGACTCACTCAAGTAAGCCATTATGGGACGGGATGTTTAACCACAGATTTTATTCAAAATTTTTACCCAAAAACCAAAATTATGAAACTAGTGAAATTTTATGAAATTGATAGGCTGGAAATTATCTAATTTCAAATATTAAGAGGACTATAGAACATCATATGTCTTCTTAATCTTAGATTTTTTATGTCCTGCTTTTGTTTCTCAATTAATAAAACTAATTTTGAAATGGAGATGACCTATATGAAAATTTAATTGAGATAAATGCTATAGAGTCTGTTATTTTTGCAATAATAAGGGCTGAATATTGGTTTTAGTTGCTTGGAGCGAGAGGATGTAGTTAAAGTTCATGATGGCGGGAGTTCTGTCGCTCCAGTCATGGCTGTTCTGTGCAATGAGTTGAGTACTACACAACTAATATCGACAAGTAATCAACTCTATATTGAATTTGTAACTGGTTCAGAATGGCCTGGGCATGGATTTCAGGCTTCGTACGAGATTGTATCTGTATCAGGTGCTGTAAAAACTGTAAATCATTTTCATTTTATATTTTTTATTAAATTTCCCTCACCCAAACAGTATGCTTAATATTTTACATTACAATCATGGTGTAAATAATAATAATAATAATAATAATAATAATCAATTGTAATTTATTATAGTTCATATACCATTTTTACAACTTTTTTATTTGACATGCACAATATTCACTCATACTTCTTTTCAACCGTACTAAAATATAAAAAGAGTAAACTTAACAATTAAGCACACACAAAATGTGCCTAACATATAATCAGCAAGTTTCAATAATTATTACAATAGAAATGTAAACGGAAGACTTAATGAAAATAGAAATATTAATTTAAATTAAAGAATTTTTAACAAACACCACCATAGCCACTGTAATCCTCCTAACATCAGGTGAAGTCCGTTTGGGACCCCAGGCCTTGTTTTTTTCTCATTAATATTTCATCAGTTCTATTAATTTATGAGTATTGGATGACTTTAGATCTATTAAATCAAGACAAATAGCTAAATCGTCAAAAAATTAGGTTGGGCCCATAAGTAGTCCACCCGGTATTTAATATAATTTTTTTCACCAGGTGTTAGAAAGGTTAAAATAATTACATATAATTAAAAATAACTTATACTCTGCTGAACTCTGAACAATTCAAAATATTATGTCAAAAAATTTGCTTTAATCATAATTTTATTCTGTTCAAACAGAAGATCCTTCTCCATTATCTACCGATGGACCGGCTGTTAGCGCTACAAGTAAGTTATCTAAGTATTTATAAACAAATTATTATTAGTTGGGAAACAATATTTCATATACAATATTTTAAAATTATTTACAGCACAAATCTTAGCTACGACAACAGAACTACTTCCTACATCAGGGGCTATAATCTGTAAAGGCATGTTGTATGGGTTAAATACATTTTTATGATAAAGAGATGCATAGAATAGGTGATTTTCTTAAGTTATACAAGACCGGGTCGTTAGATTTAAAATAAATAGATATCTGTAGTTGTATTACAGTACTAAAAATATGTGCAGAATAGTATACATGCTTCCACGTACCAATACTTAGAGATGTAGATGAGAATTAGCAACACAAAAGTATAAATCAGTTTCTTATTTAAGTCTGCATTTCAAAAACCTACAGCAAAGAACTTTATTTTTAGTGCATGTTTTAAAAGAAAATTAATTAAATAAGCATTTTAAAATTAATAAGGTAAAATAATATATTGTTGCAAAGTAATAACTGTCTTAGAAATGCCAAGAATATCATTTATTATAATTTGTTAATCCTCATTTCAGTCTTATCGAAAGTCTGAGAATATAATTAACTTATTTCAGAACTTTGTCTTTTCTTGCGCTAATTCTGTAGCACACTAATCGATTACAATGCAATTGGTGCCTCACCATGGATTATTTCTTTTAGCAAACTAAATATCTTCAAATTCAGCTGTTTATAAATTTTTGATTAAATTAAAGATCATATTTACACCCCAAACACCTTCTTTGTTATTATGAATTTAATATGTTATTAAAATTAAAAATATATGTTATAGAATGGAAAAATTGCACTATATAACAGTTTTAATCCTTTAAATAAAAAATATCTATCATTTATAATTAAAGTCAGGATTTTTTTTTTTTTTAATATCCTTTACTTCACATTAATGTTTATTATTATTAGTTTTAGATAAAAATGCATAATATACAGTAAATATTAAAATTATTTGATAATTGTAAATATTTTAAATTTATCTTAGAACATGAATGTTAGAATTTAGAAAAATTTATATTTATTTTAAACTTCATCTATTACATACTGTGTTTTAAAAAATAATGATGAACTAAATTTAAATTTATTACAGGGACTAGTTGTGATGTCATATTGAGTAGCGATTCACAAAAAGAAGGATTCATAACATCACCGAATTACCCTCTCTTAAATCCAACAAATATTCATTGCAAATATCACCTGGTTGGAAGTGGGAAAGAAAGGATTCAGATAATTTTCAAAGACTTTAATTTGTCTGTATCTAATAGCAATGGTAACAAAGAGTAAGTAAGTTCCATTTTTTTTTTTTTTTTTTTTTTAATTTGCTTGTTGTTTTACTGTTAGAATAATACTAATGATGTAGAAATTAATGTTTTCATGATTCAAATTTAAAAAAAAAAATTTAAGTTATTTGCCGTATTTCAAAGGATTACTATCAAAGGAAATCTAGTTCACCAAATCAATTTGTAACCATTAGTTATTAAATGGAAGAACACGAATAATGAATGGATCATTTCTTAATATCTATATTTGAAGTTTCTTTAACTGTAAAATTATAACTAGAAATTTTTCATATTATATATTATCGATTTTTCATTTCATTTTTTGTTTGTTTGTTTTTGTTTAAAGGCATAAGATCAGTTTAATTTTTTTTTTTTTTAATATTCATAAATAAATATTGACAATATCTTCAAATTTAATAAATTCTACCAAAAATGTCATTTCTTTCCTTAACTATACTTTTTTTTTTTAATGCAATACGTTTTACCTAATTAATATTGGTCCACCAGTTTGGTAGTGAAACTTTATGGACTAGCTAATCCACAAATCATGGGGAGATTCATAAGGCTTGAAAAAAATAAACAAAATAAAAAAGACTTTCGCTTTTCTGTTGTAGTTTATCTCAAATATTGTTTTACAATCATTAATAAACTTTATTACGGGTATGATCCGGTTATATGTCCAAATTAAATGACATGAGCCCAAATTATTTATATAAATTCTTAGCAGCATCCACAGAGATGGATCTTAAATTGTTATTCATATATGTTTTCCAAAACCTCAAACTTAGATCTGAATTCCTATCTTTTACAAATGATATGTAGATTTAACTGAGAGATTAAACATTATCTAAAGAGATTAAGAATTATATATAAATAAACTTATGAATATATGTCCAGCTTCATTATCATTGTTTATTTATATAAATGATTTTTTTTTAAAACCTTTTTTTGTATTTGTTCGTAAACATTGTAGTTATTGCAAACTCTATTTATATGGGGATAGCCACAAAAACGAATAAATAAATTATTATTATTGCAGGTGTGATCAGGATTCATTATCAGTTTATATGTTCATCGATGGAGAAATGGAAAGAACTTCTACCATATGCGGTGATGCATTGCCCAGCCCTATCATGTCTAATGGGCCAAGAATCATCTTGGAATTAAAGTCTCAGATTTTATCGCATATGCAAGGATTCAGAGCACAATATCTTTTTACAAAGAGTAAGAGAAAATATGAAAATTTTGAATTTAAAACAAATTCGAATTAAATTTTCAAAAAATCAATAATATCATAAGGAAATTTTTTTTTTTAATTTTATCATTAAAATATTATTTTCCAACAAAACAAAAATGATTTTTGAATCAATTATCTAAAAATTTATATGTATATTATTTTAAGACAAAAATAAGACTGTACTATAATAATAAGGGAGTTGGAGAGAGAGAAATAAAATATGGCTTCACGTCTCGTATTGTCGGTTGTCACAATGATATTTGTTCAAAACCTTAATTTTGGTTTATATTGTGCTATAATAATTTTTTAAGCAACTACATATTTATTCTCATGAGTCTAAATGTGCCGCATTCTAGACTTTGATTTCGACAAAAAAATGTCTCAAACCCATATCTCTACATCTGTAAGCAGCAACAGTGCGATAGTCACTTATGGTAGTAATAAATAGTCTTAAAAATTATTATTTTTTTTTTTTATAGGATTTTATTTCTTATGATAATATATTTAATGACTCAATATATTATGATTCATCATAATTATGAATTGATTATGATTTTCCAACTAATTACTCACCATTAAATAATTAAATTTATATTTTCATAACAAAAGAAACTATGAATTCAAAGTATTTGATATTAATTGAATAATTGTCTTTAGATTTTGGAATAACAACAGGAAAACAACTTTCTCAGTACCCATGTGCATTTAGATTCAGTTCTGATGATGAGAAACAGGGATATTTTCATAGTCCCAATTTTCCTGGAAGCTACCCGAGAGACGTAGAATGCCATTATCTTTTTCATGGACAATATCAAGAAAGAGTTAAGATCTATTTTTCACACTTTGACATAGAGGGTATCCTTCCGTAAGTATCTAAAATTTAAAGATTGATACACAAATTAACTCTTACTTAAAATGCATCTTTTTCCGACTTGACCACATAATAACGTTATATCATTTAAGAAATAATATTCATGAAAATATTATTGTGATACCTATTTACTGAAGATATTTTCAATTGATGTCATTATTTTTTCTAATGTTTATTTTTTCTAGTGTTGTTTCTAATGTTTCATTATTTTAATGTTTGGCTAATAGTGGATTTTTGAATACATATATACCCTTCCAGTTTAAAACTTTATTACTTATGCGCTGAAGAAAATTTGATTAACAAATGGTAAACACAATATTAAATTAAAAAAAAAAAAACAATATGCATTTTTAATTAGGGATTGATCCTTCTATACCATCATGCGGATGTCAACTGATATGCATTTTTAGTGAGTTCACAATATATTTATATATATATATATATATATATATATATATATATATATATATATATATATATATATATATATATATATATATAATTTATATTATATATAATAGTACTTCCATTAAGGAATAGCTTTGCCAGGTCTGTCCTGCCCTCTTCATTTCATTGTTTCAAAGAATAACTTTAATAATTCACAATAATAATTATTTTTGGTAATGCAAGATACCAAACCGTAAGTGCCTAATCATTATTTAAAAATTACAATCCTAACAGATGAAATAAAATATTAAAATGTTTTAATGCATCTTAGATTCCATGTAACTTTCCATGTTTAAGTAAAATTGTTTAGTTGCCATTCTAGAAGAGAAGATAAATAACCCCTTCCCTATTTGAAATAAAATAATAGTTTTAACTTCATTAGATAACCATCTATATAAAAATAAATTATATATCAAGTGATCCTTTATGAAAATATAGTAAAGAAAAGTAAATAAAAAAATATTTTAGCTTCAAATATATTCTTAACACGTTCAGTGCAGAGGACACGAATGTTCACTTATAATGATGTGAACGTTCTTGTCCTCCACACTGAACATGTTAATATAAGAAATATTGTCTGCATTTAAAAAATAAATGTTTTTAATTATATTTTCAGATGTAAAACTACATCAGCCAGTGACTATGTGGAATTCTCGAATTACATGAGCCGTGAAAATAAAAACTCAAGACATTGTGGACAATTAGAACCTTTTGAAATTGAATCAGAAAATAAATTTTACAGAGTTACATTTAAATCTAATGATCGGCTTGATGGGGCAGGTTTTAACGCTTCTTTTAAATTTTTCGACAAAACTCAGCTTCTGCTAAAGGTGTTGAGTACAAACAGGACATGGCATTATGAAATGAATAGTAAGTGATTCAATAGCTTTATATATAAGTTTTCTATCCAATTCCATATCATCAACCAAAACAAATGCTGAATGATAGAAATAAGAAAATTAAATTGGATGAAATATTTTTGTATTTTAACCAAGATAATTTTATTGTCACTTTATAGCATTCATCAAATGATGAGGACATTGGTATATCGAACAAAAGGTCATAACTAAATTTAAGAATCTCTTTTTCTTCAAGATGGTGTTATATCCTATTGCTATCAAAGCATTCTTATTAACCTTTTTTTATCATATTATTTTACTCTCTAGTTACTTTAAATACATTGTATAGATCTCTATCTAGAATTAATGGAGACTATACCTCTAATTTACGTAGCACCCATATGAATATACAGGTAGATATGATACAAGAGAGTCACGTTCTTTTGAAATAAAGGAAAATGGACTTTCATTAAGCTTTCTTCTCATGAATAGAAGGTCATTTTTTGAATCATAAAATAATTAGTCAAGGTATCAGAAGGATTTTAGAAGTGCTTAAGAAGGGCATAATTAAAAAAAAGTTGGATGTTTCAAGGTTATTCAGTGTGCAAGATATTGTATATTGTATCCCCATAGAACTTTATAACTACAGTAGATTCCCACTGAAACGTACTAGTCAGAACCGAGAAACATTACCGGTTACGTGAGTGAGCTTGTTTATTTGAAGTGTATAAAAGAAAAAATTCCAATATTAATTTAACTTATAAATTAGGTAAAAATTAAAATACAATAAAAAAATTAATCTATAGGTCAGGTGTATATTAATATATGTTGAAGTTAAATTTATTAGACCAATTTATTATAACTTAAAAAAAAAAAATCTGTAGATACATATTAATATCCTAACATAATAGTACCATTTTTCTAAATCAACATAGTTTTTATTAATACAATTTCATTATTTTCAGATATTTTGCTGTTAATTGTAACATTAGTATTTGTATTCAGATAATAATTTTACATGCCTAAAGGGTAAGTATACTTTTATATAAAATTTTTTTAATAAAAAAAATGATAAATATATTCCACGTTCAGGCCTATACTACTGGATATAGAGGATAAGCATTCATGTCCTGCTCTGAAATAAAATAATAAAAAAGTCAAACTTATCCCTAAGATAAGTATTTGTCTAAACCCTCCCTCTAATGCACTAATTTTAAATAATCCCATGTATACCAATGCATTTTATTGTACCGTTATGTTTCATATCAATCAGAGCTATCTTTTTGTTACTAAGAATCTGCATTCCCCTCCCCAACATCCCCTCAAAAAATATTAAAAAATATATATTCCTGGAAATAAATATAAACTTTATAATTCATTAATTGTATTAATTTTCTCTATGAAATTATGGTATCTCACATTAATATTTAATTTTAATAATTCTTAAGGTTTAATGATTCTACCATTTTTGTTATTTAAGATAAAATTTTGCATATTAACCCTTCGCACTCCAGCCTAGTGACTCATACGATACAACAAACAACTCCAGCACTATATTTGCTGCAAGTGTATAAATATATATTAATAAAAAAAATATGGTTGCTGAAACACATGCATCAATTTATACACAACATTTGTGTCGTCGTAGCAGTAACAGTGGATTTAAAATTCATATTTCAAATGTCCCATTATTGGGGACAATAAAGTGCAAAGGGTTAATATATTCACTAAACTAACACTAAGAACAGTGAACATTTTGAGCATGGCCAAATCTAATATTAATTTAAAATTGAATTTCAGGCGAGAAGTAATGTCATTATAGTCAATAATGGTTATATGTTTAACGAAGTGATTAAATAATGATTTTAAAATATCGATTTGAACTCTCATCAGCAGCATCATTGTGATAAATCTGATACATGCATCTCTTTGTGAAAAATGCAGATATCATGAAAGTAATTTTAAATTAACAAACACTGCTAAGGGATATATTTTGTATGAATTTGAAACTTTTTATGTATTATATTATTTTTATAATTCAAAATTGTAAATTCATAAAAGTACTGTAATTTTATATGAAATAAAAATTATTTATTTAAATTATTATTTTTTATTCCTAATATCATTGATAATAAATTTAGCTGAATTGTTATCATGAATGGATTTGTTTAAATTTCTTCAAACAAATTATTAATATAAATTAATAACTATCATACAACAACAAATCTTCCACAAAATGGCATTGTAAAAATATGAAGAAAAAATTAAAGAAAAAGTTATTGTAATTAATAATTTTTTTTTCATCTCAAATTAACATTTTATATATATACCAAATATACTTCATTTCATGCTCCTGACATTTCAACATGGATGATTCAGAAACATAGGGAGGTTGACATTCAACTGCATACTTGGAATTATTATTAATTCCATTATTATTATTATGGAATTATTATTAATTCCATTATTAATTATCAATATACATTAATAACTACAACAATAAATCTACCACAAAATAGTATAATAAAAATATGAAGAAAAAATTAAAGAAAAAGTTATTGTAATTAATAATTTTTTTTTCATCTCAAATTAACATTTTTTATATAAATACATTTATACTATACTATAATATAATTCATTTCATGCTCCTGACATTTCAACATAGATGATTCGCAAACATAGGGAGGTTGACATTCAACTGCATACTTGGAATGGTTGCTTCAAGGGCCTACATAGCATATTTAAGCTAGATAAATCATTGTGCCCAACTTACACTACAATGGATAAACAATTCTTCTGTTAAGCAAATTTTACCAAAGAGAAAGAAGAGCTAGACAGGACACTTGGACTGAAGTCAGTCCCAGAAAACCTCGTAAATCAAATTATGGCTAAGGAGAAGAGCAAGATCCTGTTATTATAACTCATGTAGAAAGAATGGTCAAAACACAGGAGTGAGAAAGTAGCAGCCATGTTGTGGCTTAACAAGGAATCCAGTTAAGAAGTAGGGGCATCATGCCCTTCTCCAAAGTAATATCTGACAGTGGTTGATAATAAAAAGGGAGATATTTTTTTTTTTTTTTTTGATGAGTAGAGATCTCACACAGTCATGGACTTCTGGCCACTTCATCTAATTTAAAAAATTTCCCTATTCTTAACAATGATTTTAAAATTTATAAATATAAGTATAAATATTAAAATCATAGTTCAGATATAGCTTCCAAGTATTTCATTTTTATTCATCAATATTTATGATTAGTTGCATAATGCATTATGTTATAAAACAAAAAAAATCCTCTCACAAAAGATTTAGCTATAAAAAAACTAACTAGAAAAAGCCCAACATGAACTTAAAATTTATAAATTTTTACATTAGCATTTTTTTTATTTACTCCTTTTTTTTGTTATTTGCTAATTTCTAATTTGGCACTAGTGAACCAGAAATGAAGTTGGTTTGATTTAAGTTTAGTAAAAGTTTTTGGTTTTGTTTTCAAAACTAACAGTTATTGAAATATGATAAATAAATCAAATAATTTATCTTGACTCTCAGCTCATTATTTTCATAAATTACTTGAAATTTTTCATAAATCAAACATTAGGGTTTAGTAATATTTAGATTTAATTTGATGTGTATAATTTTATTACCTCTTCTAATAGTCATTGAGGGTTTATAAATCTTTTGAGTGATAGTTAATGATGTATCCTCATCAGATCCATTGGCAGGTCCTTGATACAACATTATCTGGGGCATTTCAATATTTGACCATCACATTTTCTATAAATGATTAAAAAGAAAATGTTAAGATTGTCCAATAATATGTATCTTAGGCAGGGTCGTATGCAGAATTTTTTTTTCAGGGGATTTAGTAAGAAGAAAGCAAATAATCACCTAAATGTCTATAAATGCCAAATTGGACATAAGTTGTAAGGATAAGCATGAAAGTTGGATCATAGATTACCAAACATATTACACAAAATACAAGCTTTATGTTTTTGGCTATGAAAATCATATTCTTTGTGCATTTCGGGGGAGAGGAGGATATATTCCCCTGATCCTCTCCCTCCCTCTGCGTTCGCCACTGATCTTAGGTGAGAAGGAATTTTGTTCATAAGCTATTCTAAAACATTTTACCTTAAATATAGTATTCATAAGGACAATAAAGCTTAAGTATTAGAAGTGTTTCGATTCTATTGAAAGAGCAAATTTTTACAATAATACCCTCTAGTATGCCAACATTAAGGATTTTTTTTTTTTTTATTTACTTTTTCATGTAACAATTCTATAGTTGTTTATTTCAGTCTGGATAGAGTAATGGGAGACCTATATTGTAAGGATGGGGAAAAATAATTATTTTTCCAAAGGAATTATAATTATTTTTTGAAGGAGAATCTTGGTTGGAGGTGGGGTCAATAAATAAGCACATAAATAAGAAAAAACTTATTATAATGTTTAAGACACTTCGGCATAAGTTTTAGGCCATCATCATGGCTAAGAAACATCGGCAGACATTATGATAAGTTTTTTCTTATTTGTGTGTTCATTTATTGACCGCACCCCAAATCAAGATTCTCCTTCATACTTTTCCACGGTCAATCATACCATCACTGTGTTATTTTGAAGTTCTTAATCAGACCTATACCCAGGATTTATATACTAATATTTTCACAATCCTAATAATTTTTCCTCTCGGTTTAATTTCGAGAAGGAAACAACTCAATTATTATTCGAAAAGAGTTAACCTCTTTTCAAAATGAATGAATGGTTTATATTTCATACACAAATATTTATTTCTTAAAATAAATTTAAAAAAAAAATCATTTTAGGGGAGGAGGGCTGAAGTCCCCTCCCTCCTGCTAAATGCATGTTCTGAATAAGCATTTAACCAGAAAAGACTAGCTGTTTGAAAAAAATAACTTATTTAATTATAAACAATTAGTTGAGTATAAAACTACCTATTTTAGAAAAGAAATGGCAAGCAATTATTCTTTCGATTAGCCAGAAAACCTTTAATCCCCAGTTACTGGTTATTTTGATGTCTATCTGCAGCCAGAGATACTATTCTCATACAACCAGGACTGCTCAGGGATAACACTGCAATAAAACAAAAATTACAATGCATTATATTGTTACATTAGTGTAATAAATATTTATATACTGAAATGGAAAAAAGGAAAAGTGATATTGAAACTATACGGTTGATGGAAACTACTACATTTCTTTGAACTTACACCATGACAGGCTTGTTCATGTTAAAAACAAACTTGCTTTGTCTGACACAACTTACTACAAATTTGTTTTTTAATCATAAATATTATTATAAATGCTATGTTTGTGGAATTAATTCTTCCTTTATATCTTTATATTCCTTTTTCCTCATCGTTCCACCAGCATTTCGGGGTACTACTCAGCCATTCACAAGGTGCTCTTTTTTTTTTTTTTTTTTTTAAATGATGAACTCTATCCTGTTGTCTAAATCCATCTTATTGATTTTGTCTGTTAATTATTACGTTTACTTTAACCATAAAAACCATGTTTTAATTCTTTACAAATGGTACTAGGAGAGAAATTGTAAAATATATCTTCGATGATAAAGATAGACAATCTCACTCCTAGCACCATTCATAAAGAATTAAAACATGGTTTTTATGGTTAAAGTAAACGTAATTCCCACTTCTAGTATAAAATGTATATTATTATAAATTAATGAAAGAATGGTTTACTTACTGATGTAAGTTGGGGTAAAAAAAAAAATTGTCAATAGCAAAGATGCATCATTTAAATTGCTCATCCATACTTCGATATTATAGAATTTAAACAAAATGAATTAAAATGTGTTAATGAATATCATTTTATTTGGAAACTTTTCCGTAAAGGACATTTAACTTAAGACAATAAAAAAAAACATAGAACCAAAACCATATCAATGGAATAAAATTTATCGTTTTCTCTCGGAGTAAAGTAAAAAGGTATAGTATACTTTTGTGAGAGTGTGTGTTTATATTTTCATATCGCACACCTGGATCGAAACAGTATCAAATAAAAAATTGGGACATTTTAGCGGGGCCGGAACTAACAGTTTTTCCAAAGGCGCATACTATTCGCATCTTTTTTCATCCCCTCCCATCATCCCATAAAAGTCAACAGTTTTATAATTTTAAGTACTTCAAGTAATATATATCTCGAAATAAATATCATCATCTCATACCATACAATTATTTTATCAATTGAATTAAGGTCAAAACAATCAAAAATCAGAAAGAAATAATTTTGACTTGATCTAAATATAAAATTTCACTCGAAATTTGCCGTCCCCTAAATTTCCGAGGCAAGTTTCTCTTGCGCCATCTCTCCCCTTAGTTCCCTCTCAACTTTTTTAAGTTAATTGTTTATTCGAATCCTACAAAAGATTTATCGATAGTAGGGTTTTCAATATATCAACCCGACTACACCGTTTGTAGAATCCGAATAAATAAAGGATTAGCTAAAAAATCTCCGAGTTGAAACTAATAAAATATTTTACATAAAATTTATAAAAATAATTATATTATTTTAAGAATTTTGTATCTTTCAAATAATAATAGAGGAGCGTTCGTGGACAGATCACAAAAGCTGTGCTTCCAAGTTAACTTCATAACCTTCCGTAGTGAACCTTTCTTAGCTGGTTTGAGTAAGGTATTGGAAATTTAATTTTTATCTTCATTTATTATTGTAATCCTTAGCTTTTCATTAATAATATTTTTGAGAAAACATAATTAAAAATTAAGGAATTAACTGGCATAGTAATATACTTAATATTATTCTTATTTAAATTTTTTTCTAGAATCACAATGGTTCAACGTCTCGTGTATCGTCGGAGGTTATCCTACAATACGAAAAGTAACAGGAGGAGAGTGTAAGTTTTTAATTTTTATAACTATTACTTTCTCTTAATGTTGACTAAGATTTAAATATGTAATGTTTTACTCAAAATCATTCAGTAGTTATTTTAATTGGTTTGTCAGATAGCATCTTCGTTTCTATGTAGCATTTCATGTTGTAAGGAACTTTAAATTGGTAAATCCGTTATGTTACAACTGTGCTGAATTCCTAAATATATTCGGAAGTTCTGACTAATGTTAAGCTCATATTTGTTTCTATCAATTTTAGGGTTATTAACTATAGTTTTGAATTTTCTCAGGTTGTTGAGGGATTAGTTTATCAGACTACCCACTATTTACATTTTTAGTTTATTGCGTTAATTTGTTTGTCAGAGTGAACAATCTTTGTTTATCTTAGTTTGCTATACTAGTACAGATGGGTTTTTACTATATAATTTAATGGTTTTCAGTATTAGCTACTTTGAATACTTCTTTACAATTTTATTTTATTTTATTATTCACCATACTTTGTCCTTTGGCAATAAAGATTTCTACAGTTTACAGTTTGTAAACAGTTTTATTTTCTTGTTACAATAAGTTGATGTTTCCTCTCATCACTAAGCTTCCTTTTGCCTGGAAATCAATTTAGGTACATTGATTTCTTGGGCATAAACAATCAATGTGTTTTTAAATTTTTTACTGGAAGTCTACACTATACTAATCCATGCTCCATTTTTCCAAGAATATCTTCAAAGTGATAATTCTGTATTTGAATCATCATTGTTTTGTTTCCTTCCTGAACTATTTTTTTGCATAATAGGTAAGTATTCTTTTCAATTAAATGTCCATATTTATTTGCTTTAATAAGTCAAGTTGCTTTCATGTTTTCTGTATGTGTTTGTGTTTTCTTGATTTTCTTCAGGACTTTCTTGTGTGAAATTTACCATAGCTAAAAACTAGAATTTTTAGTTGTAGATAAGCCTTCATTTTTCATATTTTGTCTTTAAGCTGTTTAATAAAGTCTAAGAACTATGAGTTTTGGGGGGAAGAGGGTTCAGATTGGGAGATAAATAACATTAATGAGACCTTGATTTCCTCTTATTTTGAGTCCCTCCTGTCATTAAAAGTTTTTTTTTCAAAACTTCCCATTGCTCTCACTATCTCTTGTTTTTTAAATGATTGAACATTTTTTGATAAAACTTAAAGAATCAGTAGCTGTTAGTTAAGAATCATAAAGAACCCAAAAAATGTCTGCAAGAAAAAATAAAGGTTGAAGAAATAGGCATTCTCAAGTAAAATCTACTGATATAACTGGAGTAAATTATAAGCAGTCTTGAACGGCTTTTGCATTTTCATGTTTTAGTATGTAAATGAACAGAACGCAGTTTATAGTAGCCCTTTAATCGAATTGGAAAAACCTATTAGTTGATATGATTGATGTATCAAGCTTTTGTTGTTAAAATGATCTCATAATATCTGTTGTTTTTCTACATCCAATGAATATGGAAATTATCTTAATGGTCGGAGCAATTCCTTCGTAATTTCTTAAATATTCATAATACAAAATGAATATCTAATCACAAATAGTCAGAGGAGGGGGAGGATGTAGTAACTTAAAATTGTTTACTATAAATTTAAAGTTGTTTAATGTTGCCTATTATGGAGAGCTAGTTGAAATTACCTGTTATACAGTGTGTTCAGCTAAAAATATTGGCTTTGTCTTTACTAATGATTTTATTAAGTGATTTATTTATTTTGTCCTTCATACTGTACTGTGTTTATTGAGTATTGTGTTTATTGTTGGTATTTATTTTGATTTAAGTCTCTGATCTCCAAGCTTTGTATTGTTACTCTTACTCGTGCGGCTTACTAGTTTGCATTCTGCACCCAATTATTGGTTTTTAGAAGAATATAAAGATGTCTTCCTTGGTAAGAAGTTTTCGTATGTTTCTTGTATGCATTTTCTATTGGTAGTTATCTTATAATTGTTTCATTATTTCACTGACACTTGTTGGATTCACTTGACTCTATTGTAAAAAAAAAAAAAAGTATAATTTTGTTTGTGCTGTCTGTTTGTCGTTATTTACTAATATTTTGATCTTTACTATAGTTTAAGAGAAATGATTAAATAGGAATTATCTTTATAGACAACATGTATAAAATTATTTGGTAATAGTTCTGCAGAGCTACTGGTGGGCATGGTGGGGGTACAACTTACTCTGCATCTGCTCTATCAACAGCGGTCGCCGTACTACCACTCTGTAGTGCCATTTGTGCTAACCAACTGTTTTCTATTCAATTGAGAAATTCGTATTCATTGGAATTATTAATTAAACATTATTTAAAATTATTAGTGGTGTCAACTTCCGGTCATGTGGGGAAGTTTTATCTAAAGCAGTAATGATTTAAACTACAGTAAGGGCCTAACCTTGACTGAAAAGAATCTGTTGGGGGGTTGTATATCTCTTGAATGAGCAGAAATCGACATTGTGATCTAATTTAAGCAGTCATAATTCACTTTACGGTAAGACCCTGTCCTCAACTGAAAATGATCTGGTGGGGTTTTGTTTATCTGTATCAAGTGGTAGTCTACAGCACTAATCATTTTAAATAATATTTAATTAAAGCAGTAGTCATTTTAATGATTACTATGAATACGAATTTCACTATTGAATACAAAGCAGTTAGCACAAATGGCGCTAGAGAGTGGTAGTCTGGCGACCGCTGCTGATAAAGTGGCTTCATTCTAAAGTTGTACACTCCACCTCGCCCACCAGTAGTTCTCTGTAACTTTTTACCAATTATTCTTTATGTCCTGCAAACATATAAATTAATTTAGCAACATAAATGAACCTGTCTGATCCACAATAATAATATTTTTGATTAAACCTTCATATTAGCATATTAATTATAAGTTTCATATATCAACTCCTAGATATAGTTTATTTCTAGGAACTAATTAATATGTTACTCCATTCCCTTATGGAATATTTGCCTTTGTGGTGAACCAGCTATACGGCTTTAGAAAATCCTTCTCCTTGGTTGTTTTTAAAAATATACATTGTTGGGCATTATTTGACTCTAATACTTTAATATATTTGTTATACATAATTGTAAGGCTGAATTTATTATGAAATATTTAAAAATAATATGATCCATGTTTTGTTTAGTGTCCGAACTCCTGGTGGAAGGTTGGTCTACCAATACCTGAAAAAACCTAAACGAATCCCCAGATGTGGACAATGCAAAGATAAGCTGAGGGGTATTATTCCTGCTAGGCCTATGGAAAGAGCTCGTATTTGCAGGAGGAAACAAACTGTAAAAAGGGCTTATGGTGGTGTCCTTTGTCATAAATGTGTTAAGGAGAGGTAACAATTGTCTATTTGTTGTTATTTAATCTT
The DNA here is from genome assembly GCA_948150685.1 of Rhaphigaster nebulosa. NCBI lineage: Eukaryota > Metazoa > Arthropoda > Insecta > Hemiptera > Pentatomidae > Rhaphigaster > Rhaphigaster nebulosa. The sequence goes on from OX411312.1 coordinate 55,349,012, forward strand.
TTATTTTGTAGTAAATTTGTTGACTGATCAATAATTTAGATACCGACTGCAACTGTGATTCTGTTAAATCTTTAATGTACAGTAAAATTCTGCAAATCCAGATACGCAATTTCCAAAACTTGTATTATCTGAAACTTTTTCTTTTGTTTTTTGTTCTTCCCATTTTCCTTCTAGTAATTTTGTTTTATTTACAAGAACTGATGCCAAATTATATTACACAATGTTAACAGAAATTTGTAATGGTAAAAACGTTATTTGAGATACATTAAAAAAAAAAATCTTAGCATTTAAAGTTTTTTTGTTAATTTTGAATATATATTTATGTAAATTGGATGAAATCTAACATCCAATTTTTTTCATTTATAGTTTTAAAGACAGGCATATCAGTTTCTTAGAAAAGAGAGTCCTAATAAAATTCTATCCAGCCATCAAAAACATTGGAATCACTTTTGGCCAAACCCTTTTCTGGAAAAACCATGTCTCTGATATCTCCTTTCATATCATAGACTCCTGGTTACCTCCTTAATATTCCTCCTCTTTGAATACTTACTCTTGAATGTTTACTCTGGAGACCTCGAGACATTAATAAAATGTTTGATAAACAACTTATCTTCAGGATCCTGAGGGACGTCTCTGTCTCCTGATTTTATGAACAGTTGAAGTGGCTTTACCCTTCATACCATCATAAGTATTTCCTAGCATCCTTCCTCTATCTGTTCATCCAATCCCACTGTCGTCCATCATACATCTTCGACCTCCTTCAATTTTAATCTTCTGTCCATGCCCGTTCTCGACCTTTAGATTTATGTTCAACATCCCACCGATCCGCAGCTTTTGACAGATCTTTCTCCGAACCTCATCCTTATGAAATTCCATCCGTCGCTCCAGTACTCTTCTCACCCCCAAATCCGGCCTGTTCATTCAGTTCCGAAATAGGTAAATACAGTAAATTGTAAATAGGTATTCCTTGTTTTCAATTAAAATTTGTGCCTGGTTATGTATTAGTACTTCTCCAAAGCATTTGTACTTTTTAATTATAATTGCTACATTCCTTTTACTATATAATTTTCAATTTATTAATCTTTGAAGTTCGTTTTTGCTTAAAGGCTTAAAAGTTGCATCATTATGATTTATTTATTTTGATTTTATCTAATTTTTTTCTTATTATTATTTGTTGATTCTCTTATTCTTTTTTATTTTGCTCTAAAGCTCAGCTAATATTGCCTGTAATGCTATTCTAAAGGAACATGTCCCAGAATAAATAAAGAATTTATTATTATTATTATTATTATTATTATAAATAGGCAGTACTTGTAAGAATAGGGATTGAAATTAGTGGAAGCCCATTCTCCATTCTTTATTTGTATCACACATTTTTACTTTCCCTTACCAATATACGAAGTATATAGTAAGAGGAAGTATTGTGATCGTGAAAATTTTCGAATTCGAGTTTTCGACGGAAATACATGTTTTAAGGTCCCCTGAGTCCAAATGACCAAGTCTCGCAAAATGGTCTGTGTGTATATGAACAGTCTAGGTCAAAAACGAAAAGTCGTACGATACTGAAATTGCGTATTTAAGGTTGGCACCTGCATGTGATGTTACAGCAACATTTTCGTCAAAATCGATTAACCGGAAGTGCCACTTTATATAATCGATTTTACACTTTTTTACAATTTTCTCGAAAACGGCTCTTAACGATTTTGATGAAACTTGCCTAAATTGTTCTTCATAAAGGTGTTTAACGTTTCATTTATGTAGTAAATCACCGAGGAATTGCAGGGGAAAAAGTTATGATGAAAAGAATATTTTATTTGCGCATAGCATAAAAAGTATGCAATTTACGGTAAATTATGTGTAGATTTGTATGAAAGGTAATTGAATTATCTAAAAAACAATAAAAGAATCATCAAAATCGGAACAGTATTAGCAAAGATACAGCGCACCGGACTAACCGGAAATAGCTATTATATCATCGATTTTACAATTTTCTCGAAAACGGCTCTAACGATTTTGATGAAACTTGCCTAAATTATTCTTCATAAAGGTCTTTAACTTTTCATTTATGTAGTAAATCACCGAGGAATTGCAGAGAAAAAAGTTATGATGAAAAGAATACTTTATTTGCGTATAGCTTAAAAAGTATGCATTCTTTGGTAAATTATTTGTAGTATTGTATGAAAGGTAATTAAATTATCTAAAAAATAATAAAAGAATCACAAAAATCGGACCAGTATTAGCAATGATACAGGGTATTTTATGAGGAGACAAGACCCTAGATGGGTAACCAAGCGCATCTGAAAGGAGACGGTCGCAAACTTCCTCCCACCAATCCGCCAATCTGTTGTAAACAATACGCTCTGTAATAAAGTAATTTAAGAATACAAAAGTGGAAATTAACTTAATAATTTCTACTTTCACATTATTTATTGGAAAGAAAATGTTTCCATGGAAACTAAACCAGAAACTTTTAAAATATATTTGCAACTTGACAATGTTAAAATATATAGGTAGTGTACAGGATTGTTGTACTAAAATTGTTTTAAAAACTTTTTTATTGTACTTAAGTGGGAGAAGATGTGTATGCTGCTGAGTTTATTAGAAGCAGTGTTTATGTGAACTCTTTAAAATTGTATTAAAAAGATTATTATAGGACAGTAAGGGAAAGTTGTGTGATGCGCGCACCGCACCAGATTTTTAAACTAAGAATTCAGTTCATTACTGTCGCTTGTTTTTCTCACTATTTTCATTTTATTGTAATTAAAATAAGTGTGGTTGTGGTTATGTGTGATATATACTGTGAAATGTGAAGTCTGGTAAAAGGGAGCAAGCAGTATTCTCTCGAACAACATTTTTTTATACTTACCTCAATAAAAGTCATGAATATCAAGGATTTTTTATTTACTGATTATTTTATCTTTTAACCGAAATTAAGCCTTATCCAAAAGATCCCTAGCCACATTATTTCAGATAAACATTATTTAAATATTTAATGAAATTAAGGTTTTACTGTAATAATTATCCTTGCAATTTTGGGTTAGTTGTGCCAGTCTTAAGTTATATTTAAAGTGTTATGTTAAGTTCAAAGTTATTATTTGGAATTTTTGGTTTATTAGAGATACTCTAGCTATGTGTTTGGTATTTAATTTGAAACAAAATATTCAAGTTGAATTAATAAATATTTTAATGATGTTTCTATTATAATTTGCCAATACATATAATGCTCGTCACCTGCAATGTCATTACTTGAAAATCATGAATTTTTAGTTAACTGTGCCATTTATTTTTCATTTTTATAGTTTCACGGAAATTAATATAGTGTTTAAAACTTCAAATCACCTTAAAAATCTTGAATTTTGAGTTGTAAATGTGAGTTAAAACATTTTTTGCTATTGTTGAATTTTGATCAGTCTAATAAAATAACTTAATCAATTATTCATACTATTGAAAAAAAAAAAACATTCAGCCTACTAATACAATATGGAATTATAAAAATGCCATAATGTTAAATTTAATTAATTTCCTATGGATGTCTCATATTTTTTTCTTTTAGGATTGTTCGTGCATTCCTTATTGAAGAACAAAAAATAGTCCAGAAAGTACTGAAGTCTCAGCAGCCTTCCACCAAGCCAAAGAAAGCTGCAACATAAATTGTATTAACTAAAGGATGTTTTTAAAAATAAATTTTTAAAAAACAACTTGTTTTCCTTAAATTTATTTCATTTCAAACTACATCTCCTCATGAGGATTTATTTTGTTTTGCTAATGGGTTTTTACACCTACCCAAAAAATGTATTGATGTTTTCATTATTTGTTGTTTTAAAAGTTTCATTACAGAAATCAGCTAGTTTTAAAATAAAGTAATAACTTAAAATGACAAAATAAAAAAAAAGTAATGCAAAGTACTTTTATTATTTTGTGGTAATTAACTGCTTTGTAATCAATTTAACATTCTTCGTAGTCATTGGAATTATTAAAATTATTAGTGCTGTCGACTTTCGCTCAGGAAGAAAAAAACTAACAGATCCTTTTCAGTTGAGGTCGGGCCCTTGCCGTAATTTAGGAGTAATAATTCTAATGAATACGATTGTTAGAATTGAATAGAAAGCAGTTGGCGTTCTTCAGGTAGCTTCTGCCTGAGACACTGATAACGCATCCTGATTGTGAAGTTGTACCGTACTTCTCTCTCTCTCTCTTCAAATCATTAAAGAATCTTTTTTTTCTTCATTTCATGAAAACATATTTGTAATTCCTTTTATATATATATATATATATGTGTGTATATATATATATATATATATATATATATATATATATATATATATATATATATATATATATATATATATATATATATATAAAAGAAATATTTTGAAATGAAACATTTCCTAAATTTTTTTGTGAACATTAAAAAATACTAAAAAAAATTAAAAATCTTTTTCATCTCCATTAGTATTGTGTGAACCATACAATTGAAAGATCAATATCCCAGACAATATAATCCACAATAATAATAATCTGTTATTCTAATCCTTGGCTTGACAAACATTTATATCAGTCAGCTGGTGTATTGGTCACTCCTAAGTTATTATGTGTTTTATTTACTGATGTAGTCTATTCGCATTTGACATAGCCATACAATGGAGAAATTTACCCTGCATTCATGTTATTGTGAAAGGAACAATGGGCCCTAGAATATAGATAATTACAAAAAAATAATGGAGTATTATTTCAGATTTGTGTAACACCATTTAAATTTTCTTAGAAGTCATCATTTAACAAATTATAGTAATTATTATATGGTTCGAAATATGTGTTTATAAGAATGCTTAAGACTTAGTGGCCTCTGAAGAAAGGTGAGAATTATTAAACAAGCAACTTTTTAGGTTAATGTTAGTACTATGTATATGAAAAGGATGAGTGAAATTGGATCTTGTCTAGAATCTCCAAGTAATGTTTCTAATGGTGTTAAGGTAAGTAAACGAGTCGACTTGTAAATCTTGAATATTGAGAAATAGCTATTTGAATTAAAAATGGTGTCCTGGTTTATTATACTAGGTTGTAATGAATTAGTTTTAGCTTATCATGAAACATATCAACCATGGTAGTTCATTGATTTTGTTGATCTATTATCTTCTAATTGTTGCTGGGGCATTTTGTCTGTCAAAGCAGGACAATAGGCTTTGTGAATCTGCTCATAATATGTGGATAAATCAGTTCACAGAGCTTAGGATCCATAATGCAATCAATAAAAATGGAAGTACCATATTCTAAATAAAGTATGTATCACATTTGCTCATTATGTGATAGGTGGTTTCGTTTTCTGTACTTCAGATTGGAAGCTCAACTATTTAGACAGGTGTATAGCCAACTGACCTTTGTATAGTCCTGTCATACTTCTCAGTTGAAAGAAGTGGTGAACTTCTCCTTCTACAGGGTTCTTCTAAAACCAGCTGGGAGTGTTGCTGTTCCTCCTATGGAGCCTGGCCTTGTTGTCTACAGACGCCTTTGTCTTTTTTCAGAGATGAGGCTGATACCACAGATGGGTTCTGGTGCAGAAAGTGCCTATTCTGAGGCCATCAGCTTTCTCATTGCCTAATATACCATTGCTTTTGCACTCTTCCATTTATTCAGACCAAGCTGCATAGCTACTTAAGGCCACTAGGCTATCTGTGGACATCAAGATTAGGCAGTCCCTCTTTTTATTAAGGTTTGGGCACTGATGTTGATTCTCGTTATCTTAGATTTAAAGACCGAGGTATGTCTGCCTAAAGATAAAGAAATCCCCTCTCTGGGTTTATCCATTCTCCATGTATCAGCCCTTGAACATTGTTCTGACAGGTTGGTAGAATAAAATTGGCATACTAATTTAGTTTTCATTAAGAAAAAATATCGGATTCAGTTTATTGAAGAACAAAATGTGTATTATGATTATAATATATTAATAGAATTTTTTCTTGATTAGTAATAGAATAGATTATTAAATTCAACTATCAAAATTTCATGTTTAGCTATGTAGTTTCCGGCAAAATATTTATCTTAATTAGTTCTAGCTATGGTCAGATTTTCAAAACCAACCGAAAACTCATAAAACCAAAAAATAAATGGTTATCGTAATAAAAATGCCAATATATTTAATATAAATCAGTGTTTTGGGAATATTTAAGTTCTTATCTACCTACGCTATTCATAATGGTCTTAAGGTTGATTGAAAAATGCTTTATCTTTGGCTACACTGTTTTCACCTAGTACATTGTGGGAGGGAGTAGTAATGCAACAAAATGGCAGAACCTTACTTGGTAAATCCCGATTGGGGTGATAAATCACGGTTACTGTTCGGTGTTGGACTTTTACTGACCCAGGGAAAATTAAGTAAGTTTGAATATTGTTATCGTAATTATCTATATTTGATTGGCGATTCCTTTTATATAATGTAGAACGTATAGTTCGACTCTGCAGTATTTTGTTTTTAAATTGTTTACAATATAGTCAGCTGATAAATTATCGTAATCAACAATAACATTGAATGTTCGGGTCTTGAATAGTGATGACTTCATAGCATGGAAATACTATTTGACAATTCATATTTAGTTTTAAATGTGACAGCTACTAATTAGTTGTGTTTTCATTTGTCAGGTCTGTTTTTCTGAATTCATTTTTTTTTTTAAATATTGTACTTACAGTATTAGCAGGTCCCATGGATATAAATCCTTGCATCACTTAGAGTATGCTCTAACAGTTTTTAGTTTGGTAATGAACTAATACTAAGTAATAGTATTACCAGATATTGAGGATAGTTTTATTAGCTTATTCTTACAAATTATCAATAATCAAATCCCTTGATTTCCATTTCTATCTATTGCATCTAGTAATCATATTTTTTCATTACTTTACCGGTAAAAAATTATAAATTGATCATTCATCATTAATTTTTTCTCTGGAATGTGTTGGATCTCTATGACGTTTTTTCATATTAATGAATTAAAGATTGTGACTTATCGATAGTTATCTAGGCTTTTGGAAAAAAACATTTTCAGAATAAACAGTGTTGTAAATGTTTATATTTCTTGATTACTATTCTCTGAGATGACTAACTGTTAATTCAATTTATAAGCAGTAACTAAGTGTTTACTGATGTCAGCATTATTTGTAGTTTAATGAGTTAGAAATCAAGGCATTGTATTGATATTAAAATATTTTCCTTCATTAATGATGCAGAAACATTTTAAATTTGAATCTGAACAAAACTTCGCGCTTATTTGCAATGCATGGTTTGAAGTTGTAGCGTTTTCAACTGTTGATGATTAGATTTTTTTTACAATCATAGTATCTATCATAGTATTCACTTTCTTAATGAATTTTACCATAGTGACATAAATATTTAGAATCGACAATTCGTAAGGTCTTTGAATTTTGTTGTCTGTTAAATAGCATTTTAGTTGGATTTTTGTTAATCAGTGCACTACAAGTTGTAATTAGTAAATTTATTCATAGCGAGTACAAATTATACTCGTGATCTTCATGGCCATGGTCATAATTAGAAGTGATTTAGTTGTAAACTTGTGTTTATTAATTAGAGTTTAATTATTTCTATAATCCTAAGGATTATATCCTAATTTTGGTGAAATCCTTACTAAGTTTTAGGAGATATCAATGGTATTTTAAATTAACAGGTCTGTGATGTTTTCACACTTAATAACTGAATTTAAAATTCTTATCCTTTGTTGTAATGCAATGATTATTACATGGGCAGAATAAAATGTTATTTAATTGTAAGTTATTAATCATCAAAATATCAAAGAAGTTATCCAGTATTATCTTAAAGAACTCATTAATTGTATCGATGCAGAAAATTCTCAAACACATTCGTGGAAGTTGAAGAACTATCCAAGTAATGCCATCAACTAACCAAAAAAATAAAATTCTTTTGATCAATCTTTGACCTTTTATAATCTAAATCTTTCTAATAAATAAGAAATATTTAAACTATCAAAGCTATAAACCCCAGGTAGCTGTAATAATTATCAGCCAGTTCATTACCAAGTAAGAAGCCGATATCAGAGGAAAGATATCTTGAATGAAAACATTAACTGGTCTTTTCAAATAAGGTATTCATTCATGCTATCTTTTCTCTGATATCGGCTTCTTGCTTGGTAATGAACTGGCATCTTTCTGATTATGAAATTAATTGTTTCTGTTAATTATAGAAAAAGGGTTAAAATTATTAAGAAAGAAGAGCTCAAGTTCTGAGAATACTTTGCACAAGAATTGTTTATTTTTATGCGCTTTTTAATTATCATTTCTCCTTGATAGTCATAAATGTTTATTATATTTTATGGCCTATAAAATGGTTAGATTATATCAGTTTGTAAATCTTACTATCGCTTTGATAATAAATGGCATATATTTGTTAATTATATGTAGGTTTACTGCCTCTTCAGTGCCCATGTACTGGTGATTTGCATTTTTTATTATTTTATCTTTTAATTTTGTTTCATTTTAATAATCGTGTCAATGATTTACTTAAAAAAAAAAAGGATTACATTACATATTTTTTGTTAAAGTTTTAACTAACTTTAACTAGTTTTAAGGTAAATGAACACCTTATTTGATTTTTTTTAAAAAGACCAGTTAATGTTTTCATTCACGCTATCTTCCCTCTGATATCTGCTTCTAATTAGGTAATAAAGTGGCATCTCTCTAATTATGAAATTAATTGATTTTGCTAGTTAAAAAATGGGCTAAAATTATTAATAATCTGTATTATAATTATATGTACTAATAATCCGCTCCCATTTAACTTCTTTATAAATTAGTATTTTTATCAAATCATATTCACTTTGTGTCCAGTTCTTTTTAATATATTGTAAATTGGATACTGTTAAATTTGAAGTGTTTATCTTTTTTAAACCTGTACTACCTATTTCAGTAAATACTAATTGTTTTTGTATTTAAATAAATGCTGTTTAATTCACTAGTAATTTCCTACTTTAAGGTATTATTACTTGAGGACTTTAATGTATTTTGAAATGGCTGTAATGTAGTGAAATGTCAGTCCAGTTTTACTTTTTTTATAAAGAAGAGGGTTTATAGTTACTAATGACAAATAAAAAACTGTGGTGTTTCATGGCTGTATATCCGCCTCCAAGTTTTGTACATTGGGGTTGTGGGTCATGCTTTAAGATTCATAAAAGGTAAACATTGTGAATGTCAAATTGTACCGCAGCACACTCTTGATCTGATACAATACCACACAATACATTTTATATTCACCTGATCTGCTAATCCAAATTTTGTAATACTAGTAGTATATTAAAATTAATGTATGCTGTTTTGTTATGATTTTAATTAAATCTAATGTTTTCGTTGAGTAAAATTACATTTTTATTGACAATCTCAGCAATTTGTCTGTTTCCTCTTCATGTCAATTAGTCTTTTACATTTTAAATGCCATCTCCTTTCATCGTTTAGTTTGGTAACAGATATTCTACTGAACTGTTAGGAATTGTTGAGAAGAGCTGATTTGCTTGGTGTAATTCGGGTCATATATTGTATAGGAACTCGGTCTCTTCTGGTTGAAGTGTTTCGTTAAGATTACTTCCTACTAAATGAACTCGCTGAATGGCACATTTGCTTAATAACGTACACGTTTTGAACACATAGGCTCCAAAGTTTTTGGCTGGCTACAATCCAATGTATATTTATTTTAACCTCAGGATTATCGAGATACAGATTTATTAAATTTTTATTTTTCCAATGTAAAATATAATAAAGATGTTACTTATACATTACATTGTGAAATACCTATATAGAATGTGTGAAGTATTATTGCATGTTTATTTTTAAAATGTTTTAATAAATTTTTTATGGATTCTTTTGTCATTTTTTGTAATATAATTAGCCAATTATCTAGAAAAAAATTACTATTGTTTGCATATTTGCTTGTTTATTTAAACGATTCTTGTTTGTTATTAAGAATAATATCGTGTGAGTTCCAGTAAGAATTATCGTGTGAATCTCTAGTATATCAAATAGTAATGCTTGTTGTAATAAGTGATTCAAATGTCTATAAATTCTCGTTAGAACATATTTTGTGTTCAATTAATCACTGTTGTACTGATTGTTAATAATATTCAAGATGTTAATTAATTCTTTACCATTTATACGAGTAGAAATAGACAGAAAGATATACACTTACATTTTCAAGTATATAACAAGTTGTAAATAGAAGTTTAACCCTTCGATTTCGAAAGGCTGGATCCACACTTGGTGTTATATACATCACTAGAGAATATTTTATTTTTTGCTTCAGGGAAATAACAATGAAAAAAGTATATGCTATCTCAGCTTTATGATTTTTTTGTAGTCCATCCCATTTGTACCCAATGTAATACCCTATGGTTAAATTGTTGGAATAAGAGAGAAACATTTCATTCCTTTGGCAATACTGTCCAGATACATAATGTACAGATACATATGCATCTTATACATCCAGCATACAGATCAGCCATCAACAGACATAGCCATAATTATATACCTAATTAAAAAATAGTCTAATTACTTATAAAATAATCAAAAAATTGTTTAATTGAAACTATATTTTTCACTGGAATAGGTTATTAAGGGTTAAAGATCTTTGTAGAACTAAAACACTTTTTCTTATCAGACAATTTAATATCTAACAATACTAGTACCAGTACCTTATACCTAACCTTCTATATCCTGAATATTTGTCTACATTTATCATCTGGATGTAGATCTATTACATACTAAATAAATTTTTACTCTCAATGGCCGGTGTCTTATCAGCATCTGTGCTATTTCGTAAGCGCCTTACAATTTGCTCGAGCACTCCGTCTCCACACAGATCCCCGCACACTCCACTCCTTGTCATCTATATCTATTACTAAATTTCAGGATTATATATTTGTCAGGTTTTCAGTTAAACTGACTTTAAAACAAAATATTATGTTTCAGTTTTCTATAAAAAACTAAATTAATATTCAGTTGACATCCGCATGACGGTATAGAAGAATCAATCTAATTAGGGATTGATAAATTAATATTAACTAGTTTTTTTGTTTTTTTTATCTAAAACTAAAACTTAATGTCACTTTGTTTGTGTGTAAGCCACTTTTATTGAAATTCAATTCAGTCTATTACAAAATTTGTGTATGTTGAAATTTCATTCATTCAATTTCTAAAAATTATATTAATGAAAGTTGTTAAATCGAAAGGCTTTACTTAATATGTTATTGATGTGTAGGCGTATATACCATAGATGTATATTATATAAACTATATATTAATTAAAGAAGTAGATGACCCGGATGGCAGTCAAGAATAAAAATTATAGTAACCACTTTTTTATTTTTGTTGTTGATCGCCACCCAGACCATCTCCTTAATTTACCATTAATTTGGTTAACTATTAATACACAAAATATGTATTAAATAGTCTATATTTAGTACAGAAGTGACCTCTTCTACCTCTATTTGCACAAGAATATTGAGCAATCCTATAACTTCAATATTCTATAACAATCAATAGTTGCTGGGAAAATTAATTTTTTATGTATTTTTGGAAGATTTGTTTTTATATAATGTTTAATTTTGGGTATCACTCCATGAAGTAATTAAAAATAAAGAGTGGGAAACGAAAAATAGAATAATTGTGAATAATTCATAAAATAAAAAAAAATCGAATTTGTTAATGGTTAAACATGTTTATACAATTTATATATAAATCATTATTTATGTGCAGTTTTTTTTTTTTTTGTTATTTTTTATAGTGTTTTCATTATTTATGATATGAATTTACAATGTTGTGTCTGTAATTTTAGAATGTTTGTTCTGAAGATGGAGAAATTAAGTATTTAACAGAATATTATAGGAAGAAAATTACTTGATGGAATAATACCCAAAATTAAATTATTTTTTTTTTTTTTAATTCTTCCTGATAACCACTTAGCTTCTTATAGATATGAGAATAATCATCCGATTTTTTTAATCCATCATAATGTATGCTATTAAGCTTAATTAAGGATAAACCTGGATTTATATAATATTGTCTTTAACTAATACACATGTGCAGGAATGAAAAACATAAAAAATAGTTCATAAAATAATAAGAACAGTGCTCATTCAATCGGTAAGGTTTGATTCGCTATGGACTTCTTTATAAGTAAAATAAAAAAATTTATAGAGACCGAGCTGAATCATGGACACCTGCTCTAGTGTCTCATGGCTGACCTTTTTTGCCTCAAGAGCAGTCTTCTTTTGTATATGCCTCTTTTGTTAGAAGTGGGAACATCACCTGTCCTGCCAGAAGTGGAAAGATTCTTCTTTTACATGCCTGTAAATCCCTAGATGTTCCATGACAATAAAGTCAGAAAAAAATTCTAGAAAATCAGACTACAAAGGAAAAGATACCTTTTATCATCACTTTTTTTGCACTGCAGAATTCTGTTCTATCCCGCAGGGACTAGTCAAAGTGCCAGACTAATGGGGAATAACGCTCCCCCGGGCTCCTGAGTTCAGTACACGGCACTCTCACATAACAGAACAGCACACTTTACACTTACTCATACACAAGGTCATATACAGTACACACCTCAGGACCACCTTCCCTGGGAAGACCCATGGTTGGGTGGGTATAACCAAACCACCAGTTGTCCCGAGGATACGGGGCCTCTAGCACTGGGCCAATCACCCGTCTGGAGTATAGCAGATTCAGAGAAACCAACCTAGCCTCGGATGTGGACAGTCTTCACGGAATCGACTCGGCGCGCTTAAGGATATACGAATGGGAACGTGGAACATAAAAACTTTAACTGGGAAGGACGTCGAATTGGTGGAGGAAATGAGGACCTACAAAGTAGAAATTCTCGGCATAAGTGAAGTGAAGAAGAAGGGCAGTGGAGAAATGAAATTGGCTAATAATTACTCCCTAATTTATGCTGGAGTACCTAGAGGGGTTTTTGCCAAAGAAGGGGTGGGCCTAGTAATGTCGCCAAATATGTATGAGCATTTAGAGAACTGGGAACCAATATCTCCAAGAATGATTGTAGCAGATTTTAAGATGACCATAGGTAAGATCTCCATAATCCAGGTGTATGCACCAACGGAAGATGCTAGTGTTGCAGACAAGGAGGCATTCTACTCGGATTTGCAAAAAATAGTGGATAAAGCTAAAGGAAAAGGAAGGTCAGTAATCCTGAGTGGGGACTTCAATGCCAGAACAGGAAATGATGAAAGATCTGGATATGGAGTTCTAGGGCTACATGGAGGTGAGAATGTGAGGAATAGTAATGGACAGCGGCTAATAGACTTTTGTGTCCATAATGACTTCCTCATAGGAAATTCTTTCTATCCACACAAGAGGATCCACAAAATCACTTTCTCATGCATGGAACGAAATAGTGTAATTGACTATTTCATATACGATAGGAATGTAAGGCAGTATTTCGCTGATATAAAAGTAGTAAGAGGAGCGGAGATAGGCAGCGACCACCTTTTACTTGTGGCTGATACAAAGATCATCCCAGAGTATAAAAGGAAAATAAAAGCATTTGAAACCCTCAACGTAAGGGCCTTGGATGACCCAGAGAAAAGGGCCCTCTTTACAGAAAGCCTGGAAAATAAATTGAGAGAAACGTCATTCGATGGAGACGTGGAAAAGATATGGAAGGCACTCAAAACATGTATCCTGGAAACAGCAAATACAGTTTGTGGGAAGAAGAGAGTGTCCGGTAAGGGAAAGCGAACAGATTGGTGGACCAATGACCTCCAACGACTGGTTTCTCAGAAGAAGCTTGTCTGGAAAGCATACCTTAAAGATAGAACTGAAGGAAAGCTACACGTTTATCGAATAGCCAGGAATGAATGTAAGGTAGCCATACGCCAGGCCAAGAAAAAGTCATGGGAGGATTTTGGTAAAAGGCTGAGCGAGGACCATCGCGAATCTATAAGAACATTTTGGCGAAAAGTTAAAACGTTAAGAGGAAAGCAATGCAAGCCCATTAGAAATGTAAAAGGTAGCGATGGAATCATACTTACAGATAAGGAAAAGATCCTTGGCAGATGGAAGCAATATTTCCAGGAGCAATTCTCCGAAAAATGTTACCATGAACGAGAGTCCAATATGCAGGAAAGCCTGGAGGTTATAGAGGAAGAAGAAATAGAAAATGCAATCCGTAAGCTAAAAAGAGGTAAAGCATCAGGAAGGGATGGAATTGCACCAGAGTATTTGAAATATGGTGGTCAAGAACTTCTTAAAGCACTTCAATCGCTGTTCCAAGAAGTATATGACAGAAAGAAAATTCCCAGGGACTGGAAATATTGTATTATCCTCCCTATTTATAAAAAAGGATGCACAACAGACTGCAAAAATTATAGACCCATTAGTTTGCTTTCCGTAGTCTATAAACTTTACACTTATATTCTAGAAAAGAGACTCCGGCGGATTGTAGAAGGGCAATTAGAAGCGGAACAGGCTGGTTTTCGTCCAGGCCGACAGACGCAGGATCATATCTTTGTTCTCAGAAATATTGCTGAAAAAGCTTGGGACAGAGATAAGAATCTATATCTTGCATTTCTTGATCTGAAGGCAGCGTTTGATGTGGTCCCAAGAAAAGAAATTTGGAATGCACTAATAGCCAAGGGTGTACCTGGAGACTTGCTGGCAGCCATACAGTCAGCCTACCAAGGTGCCATGGCAGTGATAAGAATAAATGGTATGGAATCGGAACCTTTTCCAATTGCGAGAGGAGTTAGACAGGGAGATAGCTTAAGTCCCCTTCTATTTATAAACGTAATGGACGAAATCCACAAAATCTGCAAGCGCCGAACTGCATGGACAACAATCGGGAAATGGAATATGAGAACTGTCCTCGTTCAAAGCCTTTTATACGCGGATGACATAGTCCTAATAGCCGACACCAAGACCAAACTACAACAAGCTCTGGTAGAATGGGAAGAAGAGTTGCTCAGGAAAGGGATGCAAATTAACACCTACAAGAGTAAAGTGCTGGTTATGGCGAGGGAAGAACAGGAAGATGTCCAACTCATCTGCAATGGCGAGACACTTGAGGTAGTGAAGGAATATACCTACTTAGGGACCGTAATTAGTAGCTCGGGTAAGATAGACGCCGAAATATCAAACAGAATAAGTAAGGCGAATCAAGTGTATTACCAGATTACTAATAGCATTATCGGCCACCGAGAAGTAGATAAGAAGACCAAAATGCATGTATATAAGTCTGTTTACCTACCTACACTCACCTATGGCGGAGAAAGCTGGACAACACTGGACAGACACTCTAGTCGCATAACGGCAGCGGAAATGAGGTTTCTTCGCAGATCTATTGGGAGAACTAGAAGGGATCGCATTAGGAATGAAAGCATTAGAGAGCAACTAGACGTTACAGAGCTTAAAACCACTCTAGAAAGACGGCAACTACAGTGGTTTGGTCATATCTGTCGGATGAACGAGGACACAAATCCTCTAAAGGTATTAGAGGCTCGACCCACAGGAAAGAGACCACGCGGACGCCCCAGAATTACGTACCAAGAATATATCCAAAGAATTGGAAGTAAAAGAGGCAAATCGCTCAATGAGATGAAGCGGCTAAGCAGGGACCGAGAGGAGTGGTTACGCTGGATTGAGGCTCCTCGACGCTAGCTAATGGCATAAGAGGAAGACAAAGAAGAAGAAGAAGAATTCTGTTTAAAATTCTATATTCTCCGTTGTTGTGGTAGTTTTTTTGGGGGGGAGGGGGAAGAGAGAGGAGAGGAGAGGGACAACAATGGGTATTACTAGGTAGTTTCTAAAGTCAAATAAATGTATTTTTAGTTTCAGCAGATCTGCTTGTATTTTATGCGATGCAGTTGTAGATTGCTGTAAATCTATGCCAATCCACAGGCAGAGAAAAGGTGAAATCTCCTCTTCCAAAATAAACTGTAAAAAAAAAATATATGGTTGAATTTAAAATATAGCTAGTAGTACCAATACTCGTAAGTAACTGTGATAAATTATCATTCATTAGGTAGGAGGGAAATTAACCTTGGCTCACCTTGTGAGAAATTGATCGTCAAAATTGTCAAATGTAATTATATAGTTGGCAATTGAAGACTTGAGTTGATGAAGCTATTATGTTACAAATTTAAAGTTTCGAGAAAATGATAAATACATTTTTTTTTTTTTTTTCATGCAGAAAGTAAAACATTTGTTGTCCTCAGAATGGGAAATTTCCACACACATTTTACTTTTTAGACATCAAGGAACAATTTAATTCCGTGTCTGTAATTGAATCCATGTGACGGGAATGACACCTACCGTTAATCCGATTTTGATGAAATATTCAGGGAATGTGCGTATCCGCAAACTTGAATGGTCCTATATCAATTTCATTAAATTTCATCCACTACTTTCGCTTACGCAAGCTCAAGCGTATTTTTCATTGATACATCTTTAATTCGAAAACGGCTCGTCCAATTTTACCCAATGTTGGAGGAAAGTTGGCGATTATGGTAAAAATGGTCCAATCTTAATTTGATGAAATTCCATAACTTTCGCTTACGCTGAGTTATTAATTATTGAGATATTCTGTCAGTATCTCCTGAACCAGTATAAGACAACACAATCTATAATTCTACATATCATCCTTCCCATATCCCCTAATAAATATGCATTGTAAATTAAAAATGGTTGGCGCCTCAAAGAAAGAATACTTACAAACATTCAAAAATACCAAATAATTTGTGGCATAATCCTGGCCTGCTCATAAGGATACTGAAAAAATATATCGATATCTTTGTCCGTTTTTTTTCAATATATCTTAATATCGATATTAAAATTTGAGTATCGAAAATCGACATTTTTTCAACAAAAAAAGGGAGAAAAAATATAAAATATTAAAATTCTATAGGAACTGGCTGGATCGGCGAACAAAGAACCTTAAAAACTTGTGATGTGGTGTGTTCGTGTTTACTATTTCTAGTGATGGGATGTCCAAAGAAAATATCGATATTTAAAAACATTTTAATTATATCGTTCCAGAAATATCGATATATTTTTTCTATATATGGAACTAATATTTCGATGTATTCATAAATTATCGATACGATATTCACATCCCTACTAAATCTACGAGTATCCTGAATTCTTTAATCAACCTGATAGTCTCCCCTCTCCCTCTCTCCACCCCTAAAAAGTACCTCTAGATGGGCCCTTACTGTAAATATAAATTTTAAATAACAATAACATACCATCATTCCATTTGATCTTAAATATGTTGAATGGCTTTATTGAAACTGATCGCTTCAATTTTTATTTTTTTTTAGACTTCTATTCTTGACTAAATTGCATTATATTTAGATTATAGAATGAAATGAATTGAGGACAAACCAAGAACTCCCGAGGGTTACCGATGGGCAAAACATTCCCTTCTCAAATATAATACTGCAATTATCTCCAAAATTTAATGGTAATTGTATTTTCTTCTGGATAAGATAAGTGTATCTTTCTAGCACAATGAAAATGTTTAAATCAATTTGTAAAAAAGTATTCGGTTAAATTGTGAATATAATGAAGATATTTCAACCTATATTTAGAAAATTCAATCATTATAAATATTTTTATAAGATTAGAGGTGTGAAAAATTAGGTTTCTGCATCCCCTTAGGAACACTACAATATCTTCGATTCGTTGTGGTCCTTGCGTCAATATAATTTTTGATCGAGGCATTGATTTTGTTATGCGTTGTCATAAACATATACTATCACTTTCTAATTCAGTATTTTAAAATTTAATTTGTAGTAATCTCCCCTCCGACGTTTTGTTTCGGAACCTGGAATGGAATCTCGACCTCCACACTCGGGCTACTAAGGTAACCTCTTGGATAATCCGTTCTTTCTGCTGTACTTGAACTGCATTAGGTCGTTAAACTCAATCAACAACCACGAATAGCTCTTAATTTTTTAAACTATAATTTAATTCTAATTAATAAAGATGAATTTTGTTTTGAAATTGTTTTGTGATCATATTAATATTAATATAATAACTGAACAATGTCTTTGTATGTTTATGTATAAAGATTTTAGAGTTTTGTCTGTTCTATATATATTTCTTTCCCATGTGATTTCATCTTTCGAAAACTTGGGCAAATGTTGAACATATGCCCTGCCTTTGATCCTTAAGCTTCACAGGAGGTCCTATTCAAGAAGAGCATGTGTCTTCAATTCCCATCAGACATCCACTATATAATCATACTGCCTTAATCTGCCAACTTCCCAATTTCACCGGAAGTATCAATAAAATCACGATCTAATGGGCTCCGCTTAACCAATTGTTTCTTCCTTTTGACTCTCAATAGACTGACTTCCTGTGATTTATCCGCATTGACTGGCGCCAACTTAATATAAAACTTTTATAATAGCGTCAAATGGTTAATTAATGGTTTGATGAATTTAGCATTTGAATGACTATAGTCAGTCGAGAATTTAAAAAAAAAAATGTGTCTATATATATATATATATATATATATATATATATATATATATATATATATATATATATTCATTATCAATGAAACAATAATTATTTAATATCAAATCACTGATCGGGTTCAGGAATAAAGAAATTAAGTAATTTAATATTTAAAAATGTATATATATATATATATATATATATATATATATATATATATATATATATATATATTATATATATATTTATTTATTTATAATATTTATATTGCTTTTCCAAGTCAAATTTAACCTTTTCAATTTCAGATCTCCCCTTTTCTATTTCAAATTCAACTTCTTCTATTTCGTATTCAACCTTTATTGATTCTATAAATTAATATAAAGCATGTTTAATTAATTATTTGGTTAACTAAAAAACAACAATGTTGTTTATTGTTAAATAAACAATGTTGTTTATGATTAATTTAATTGTCTATTGTATCTTTTAACACGTTGACTGCGGTAGTGAAAAAAGTGGTTTATGTTACCATGCGTTACCGAAATCCGCACCTGATGTTTATCGTTTAATTACTATTGATAAAGATACGCCGACCGCACAGGAGTAAAATTCTTGAAAAAATCTCGCCACTCCTAATATCAAATATACGCATGCCGCTGTCAACTTGCTAACGTTGCTTGTTTTCATATGGTATTCGTATCGATTTATTTTGCCTTTCCGGCTATCCTCGATGTTAAGGATTCCTATTGGGTTATTGGAGGCCCTTTTTATGAAAATACTATTGAACTAGCATCTTCTTGTAGAAATGTATTTTTTGAAAAACTTCATCTCGGTATTATTTTACGTATATAATGTCTATTACCTCTCAAATTGGAGCTAGTAAAATGGATCATGAAGTTGCTCACAATGATTATCTTCGTAGGCACAGCAGTTTCCATGATATGTGCCAAAATAAATATTAAAAATTTCTCGTTATCCGGAAAGAAATGTTTGTCACGCAGAAAGTAGTTTTCAAGATATTGAGTACAGAATGAAAAAGGCGCGAACATTTTAGGGTTTTTCTTGAATAAAGGGAACTTCCGATTATTGAAATAGTTCAATATCTATATATTTTATATTAATAATGGGAAGAAGGAGAATTTTAGTGTTATATTAGTGGAATAATTTCTTTATTTATATTGCTTTATTCTTTTTTGCTACGTCGTTCCACCAACGTTTCGGGGTACTCCCCCATTCTCAAGGTATTCTTTTTTTTATAAACATGCACAGTGTGACAATAATAAAGACAGATGTAACATTTTTCACTCCTAGCAATATATTTTCAAATATAAAACACAGTTTTTATTGTTAAATTAATTGTATTTATTAACAGACAAAATCAGTAGGATGGATATAGACAACAGGAGTATAGAGTTTATGAAAAAAAGAAAAACTTGAGAATAGGGGATAGGGGAGTGTCCCGAAACGTTGGTGGAATGATGTAGCAAAAAGAAATAAAGGAATATGAAGGAAAAAATCAAAAGCACTTCAATATTTATTTTTGCCAGGACATTGACTGTAGCTGTTTTATAGTTTAAGTATAAATTGAATTGTTTTTTTTGTTTGTTTTTTTTTTAAAAAAACAATGAACACGGAAACTTTTAATGGGTAAACTTCTTACTTCTTGATGTAAGAAACTTATTAAAAACGATTTTTTGAAATCTTTCGATTGTTACCGAGTTTCTTCATTTTGCCTTAATGCACTGAACTAAGAACGTCTGACGGCTTCCCGCTTGGTTGAAGCATAGTTAAGGGCGAGATATTTATGGTATTTCCTATTACATATTTTCCATTTCCCTATACAAGATTTTTAGTCTGATTAAGATTATAATATGTGTACTTTAAAAATATGTTTATTTTTCTTTCATTACCTAATATTTATACAATTGAAAGTTTATGTTAATAATTTGTAGTTTGTTAATATTATATATATATTTCAATTTAATTAAATGTATAAAAATAAAATATTCATGAACTATCCTACAATGGATACAGTTTGAAATGAATTACAATATATATTTCTACCCGCTTTAGAAGATTTCTTTATTTTCCTCGGTTAGATTAGTTGGATCAACCCTCTGCTTTCAGAGATTGTTATCTTAGGACAAGGAATAGGAAAGGGCTTGAGATGAGGCAATGAAAGAGGAGAGCCCTTTTATTGCCGTCTTCTCAAATTATACTAACGATCTTCGCTTGGCTTGAAAAGGCTTGTTTTTTTTTCCTAAAGGGAGAAAAAAAATAAACCTTTCAAATTAAATTTTGTTTGGGACAGCTATTACTGTATTTCCGAAACAATTGCCCATCTCTACAATAATTTTAAATTAAATAATTGGATGATATATGAAATTTACTTAAAATATATTCAGAAAAAAAATGTCCCTGTTTAAAACAATAGCTGGTGATGGTACACAAAAAAAAATTATTTTTTATTATATTTTTATCTGTATATTTTTCTTCGGCATAATTCGATATTCAGTTACAATGCAGTCCAAAATTAAATTAATTATCGATGTATATGTGTATTTTTACTCTTACTTACATATACATAAAATATATAGTAAGGGGAAGTATTACGATCGTGAAAAATTTCGAATCCGAGTTTTCAACGGAAATACACGTTTTAATTAAGGTCCTCTGTGACCAAATAACTGAGTCTCGTAAAATGGTGTCGGTGTGTGTGTTTGTGTATATATATGAACAACCAAGGTCCATTTTATATCATTCATTCAACACAATTTTCGCGGTACCGGCTCTATCTAACTAATTTGATTATACTCGTTATATCATTGTGCAATTAAATGGTCTTAAATATCAGCTAGGTCTTATCCTCATTGAAATTTTCTGTCAGGACTTAATTGCCGAATATTCAAAATAGCTTCCTCTAAAGTACGTTTTCCGTAGCTTATCTTAATAATTACCCTGTTGACGTCCGCATGATGGTATAGAAGGATCTATCTAATTAGGGATTGATAAATTAAATATAGAAGTGGCAAATAATTCATCAATCCCTAATAATGATAATCCGTCTCTGATTGTTAGTAGTATTTAAAAAATGAATAACTATATACTATGAAAGAATCTATGATTAATTAAAAGTAAAATATTTTCCCAGGTTGGGGGAAAGTAAATCTCCAAAAATTATAAAAGTAATATGGATATGTCGTATACCGTTGGAAAGCTAAAATAAAATTATAAAAATTAATATCTGACGTATGAAGTTGTTGATTGTAATGGAGAGTGACGAAAAACTTAAGTGATTGTTGTACTTTATAATTTATACTTTTCTATTAATGGAAAATAAATTGAATTTTCAAGGAAACTCTTGGAATTTATTTCAATTAAAATGGCAAGTGAAAGTTGTTTGCATCGCACCTTATTTTTATGTATTTATTTTTCTTTGAGTGTGTGAGTTTATATATAGAATAGAAAAACAAACTTTATTCCAGGACTAGGTTCATAAAAGTCAATTTATACAATAATCTCAATTACATCATATAAGTAAAAGATATATATATATATATATATATATATATATATATATATATATATATATATATATATATATATATATATATATATATATATAATTGTACTGAAAAATGAAAATAAAAATAATGGAACAATCCAGAGTTAAAACAATTACTCATTATTTAACAGAATTTCATGATTGGAGGATATAAAAATGGTAAAAATAATTAAATGATTCATAGAGTTGAAACAAATATTTTCTACTAATCAAGATAATACGTATACTGTTCAGTTGACGTCCGCATGATGGTATAGAAGGATCAATCTAAAATACATATAAGTGTTAAATTGCTTATTATCAATCTTTTAATATTTTTAATTATTATTTCGTTTTAGTTACAGTAAAACTAACAGAGAAAAAAAAGGGTTGATTCGCCGTTCTAGAGATTTACTGACTTCGATACTGGTTGGCAACTTATTTTTATTTTTTTAAATTTTATTGTTTATTTTTGTTGTTGGCAACTGTTGGAGACTTATCTCTTATTTCGACCCTTTGAAATGACAAGGTTCCAACTGAAGAAATCGAAGAAAATGAGTTGTCAGCTTGACAAGGTTAATCTGACTTCTGCTGCAAGTAGAACGCACTCGTGGTGAGACATGTGAAGAAATAGCCGTATAAATAAATAAAGGATTTATT
The DNA here is from genome assembly GCA_948150685.1 of Rhaphigaster nebulosa. Taxonomy (NCBI): domain Eukaryota; kingdom Metazoa; phylum Arthropoda; class Insecta; order Hemiptera; family Pentatomidae; genus Rhaphigaster; species Rhaphigaster nebulosa. The sequence goes on from OX411312.1 coordinate 55,371,698, forward strand.
GAGGAAAAGCAAAGTATAGTGAGGAAGAAGATTGAGGAGGGATTTGGATGCGATAAGGATAGGCTTCGTTTTCCCTCTGTTGAGCTCCTACTTATTGCAACTTGTACTGTTTTCAAATACCATCTGATATAAATATAACCGAGCTAATCATACCTCAAGTAAATATTTATTGTTGGATCAAAAACAACTTCGAGATCGTTAAGTGTTGTAGGATGCCTTGACGGTGTTGACTACTTATTTATTTTTCAGTTTATTCTTAGTATTATTTCGTAACGCCTGATCTACTGAAAGTTATCTACCTAGCTGGTTTTCATTATTTCTTTTTGTTTTCCTTACCACCTAGTTAAGAAAGGTATTGTGATCGGTTCGAATTTCTGATATGTAGTTTTTAACGAATCTCTGGAGTTTCTGAACCCCTTGAGTCCAAAAAACGCATTTTCGGGCAATGGTTTGTGTGTTCTACGATTATTTTATTTTATTTTTTTTATTGTCTATTTTGTTTTGTTGGGTTTTTCCCCCTATATCTACCAAATCGTAATAACAGCTGCGCAATAGTCTAAAAACGTGTTTTGATAAAACTTTTCTAAAGTCTTCTCCTTAAACCCTTTTAACTTAAGGTGTATATCCCCGAGAATGAGAAGGAAAATAAGTTATGAAGAAAATAATTCTTTATATACATTAACTATGCATTTTATGTTAAATTTTTCTATCATAATTTGAAGGTTATTTATTAAAAAAAAAACAAAAAAAAAAACTTTGAAATCGGACCATTAATAGCAAAGATACACAGCGTACTGAGCTTTGTAGCCACGTTTATAAAGTATTCTGTGCATATTCCCGTCTATTTTTTGTTTTTGTTTTGTTTTTTAATGAGATAATTAAATGGTCTGAAATGCTAAATTTAAAAAAAAAATCCTTACCGGACTATATTAATTAAATTATTAAATATTAATAAAAGATACGGCAAACAGTTTATACTTCCAGTAGAAAAGATGATGATTTAAGTATCAATAGGTTTTAATTTTTATTCATGATTTTGTTATTTTGCGATAATATAAATTTTCTGAAAGCCCGAAAAAACTTCGAGTTTGTGTAAATTAACGATTAGCAAGTAGGTTGTGTAAGGTTGCTTCTAGCATACATTTTTACTATACAAATAATAGTTATCATATGTTTTCATTATGTATTTTATTATAAACATTTACAAAAGGGGAAAAATATATTTACTAACAAGTCCCTACGCTACGCGCTGCCGTCGTAATGCAATCGCACAGTTATATCAAGAAAAGGAAAATTCCGTTGACTTTTTGGGGTCAAATTATTGTATCTGCAGCTCATCCCTTAAGGTAGGAGAGAGAGGTAGATGTCTTTAATTGAGTCGTTGTGTATTTAAATTAAAACTAAGATACAACTTTTCAGCTGCCCCGTAGCACGAGTAGCACGATTAGTCGACTCGTGTAACAAACTTTTTAAATAGAAATTGGTGTTTTTACTCTGAACTTTTTAAATGATTATTATTGTATTCAATTTATTATTTATTTAGATACCCATGTATCTTTCGATAAAATATAAATTTTTATATGTATTTGTAATAGTCGGTTGTATCCAAAATAGTTTTGGAATTATAGATGATATAGATTTTGTTGGAATTAGTTACAATATTGTATTAATCATTTGATTGTACGAAATTAATTTAACTGGTAGTAGAAATAATATATATTTTGTTTTTGAACTAATTTTTGTAATCTAAAATCTCTTTTTAAACAAATCCATATATAAGCGTATTCTTTTTATTTTATTTTTTAACTTGGAAATAAAAAAATCCTATAATTCTGACAAATAAAATCATCGCTTGATCTTGTTGGAAATGTGAAACAAAGCAAAAGTAACAGATGATCTAAAGCAAATTCAGGAGAAGATCGCAATAGATAGTATTCTTCATCATACCTTACATGTTATTTTCTTTATTCTTGTGTACCTTAGCACATTCATTGCTTGTCATCAACCTGAAGACAGATGTGAATTTAAAAATAAATACAATAAAAAATAAATTGTGGATGAAACCTGTCCACTGAAGAGATGTTTGTTATCATATACGAGTATTATATATTTTTTCCAACAGTTAAAAGTAGTTTAAATACTTAATTAATGTTCTTAGCATCGCAAAAATACAGTGATGTTATTAGAACCTTAGCATCGGGCGCCCGACAGAGGGTTAATATTCCATTTAGGTTGGATGGGAAAGTTTTTTATTTTTTTAATTTTTACTTAATGTTCTCCGGTGGTAAAGGATTACTCTAATCGATTTCTAAGGCCCTAAAACACTTCTACTAAACATTTAAGCAAAATCCTTTTGTATTTTGTGATCCATTTTGCAAACAGACGGGAATTGCTCGTATTACAGTTTAGTATATCTGCACTCATGCTTTAAAAGGAGCCAAAAAAAAAATCCGACTTCTGTCGCGAACGGGACATTGAGATAAGATTAGAATTCAGTTATTTAGAATGAGCTATTTATTTTTCTCGTCTGAGAATATCCCAAACGGCTACGACAAACACTGATTTAGATATTGCTCTAATCAGAGCGGAGTCAGAATTGTGGCTCGAGATAGCGAGACCCTGACACCCATATAAGGATTACTGGGACAATATTTTCAGTCTTTCCGATCGATATCCCGTATTCCCTTGTGAAATTTTTTTCTCCCGTCGAGAACTTTGAAAATTTAATCGATTGATCATTTTTGTCTACTTTAACCCCCTTCTCTCCCCTCCTCGGAACACTAAGTATGTTTGTGAACGCGATTGGTATAAACCGTGGTAGTTAATTCTATATGGAGTTCTTTCATCAAAGTTGTATATCCAATTTAATTCAGTTAAATACTTAGGATTGGCGTTTGCAAGAAAGATGACCTTGGACCTTTATGTTAAACCGAAGCATCTTTGAAAGTCTGTTCTCTTTATTTCAAATACTTTCATAAAACCGCAAAAAAAAATCACTAAAACTAAGGTAGCGACTCCATACATACACTTACTTGCTGAAACCCATTTGTACATATGCATCACAAATTTACAGTACTACTTCCAAAAAGTAACAAACTACAAACGTTTCAATCAAAAACTTCGATTTATCACAAGATCTCCATGCTACGCCAGCAACTGAACACGGCACATGGACTATTCAAGATCGCATCAAATATAGAGAATTTTTCACGAAAAAGTTCATCTCTATCGTAAAACACTTGTACGTGGCTATTATGGCTACAATAAACATCACTGATAATACGTACCTAAGGCTAAAAAGAAGTTGGATGAGGGATCACCTTAGCTAACAGATGGTCTAAAGTAAATTCAGGAGAAGATTGCAATCGATACTGTTCTTCATCATACCTTACATTTTCTTTATTCTTATGTGCCTTAGAACATTCACTGGTTGTCGTCAACCTGAAGACAGATTTGAATTTAAAAATAAATACAATAAAAAACAAATTGTGGATAAAACCCGTCTACCGAAGAGATGTTTGTTGTCATGTATCCTATATTTTTCCAAGTGTTCATATAAATTAACATTTGGCGTTAATATAAATGTTTTAAATTTGAAAGAAACGATATTTATTAACTGCAAACTAACTATGAAGGGTCTTATGTTCAGTACTTGTTTAGGACTTACAAATTTACGGTACAGCAGAAAAAAATCATGAACGAAACTGCTAACATTTCAATAAAAAACACTGCGACTTATCACGAAATCTCATTGATTCGTCATTAACTGAACCTTGCCCATAATAATAATAATAAAATCCCGCGCTACTGCCCTCGAAGGGCATGGGCCTCCTCACAGATCACCCTCCAGGCTGGTCTATCGGCAGCAACCGCTCTCCATCTTCTGACTCCAAGCTGTGGCAGGTCAGCTTCAACGTCATCCAACCCTCTCATTCTTGTACGCCCACGTCTTCGGGCACCACCTGCCTTTTTAAACAGTAGCCTCCTTGGAAGGCGATTTCCTTCCATACGCTCCACATTACTGAGCCACCTTTAACAGTTGTAACAGACATGTCTGTCTGGTAATATAATGCACTCAAATCTTTGTTTTGTTTTTTCTTATTTTCCACTCTCCATCAGAATAAACTGGTTCGTATATTTTTCTGAGCACTTTCCTTTCCCATGTGCACAAGCGCCTCTCCATAAAATCTTGCGCATGGACATACACATACTGACCGTGCAAGATCATATCAAAACAACTGACAGAATATTTCACAAGAAACGAAGAACACAGTTTCTTGATCAATGGTTATATATCGACATCAAGATGATGTCGACATCTTGGTTACCACCTGGCTTTATGAAGGGCCAACACCAGAGTTAATCCACTGCTGATTTACCAGAAACGTTTTTGCCCGCAGCCGATCGTGAACCCAGACAAGGAATTATTTGTACTAATGTGGGCCCTACCCACTGAGTTACCCCATTCCTTGAATTTACTCCTTAAGTGGAGTTATTAATTAGAAGAATCGATGAAAGTATGAAATACTAATAAAGTATGAAGCATACTAATAAGATCGGGTTTAACATTAGCTTCCAATCTACTTTATGCTTTGATAACCGTTCTGATGATTTTTTCTTTATCAAGCATTAAATTTAAATACACCCTAATGCCAATAAATGCGACGCTTTAAGATCTATTATTTTTATCAGTCTCCCGTCACGCAATTCCGCTTTGTGTAGTGTGGTCGTATCAACACTCCAATCGATTCTTCTCAATGAAATCCTCATCTTCACATCTTTTTCTTATTTCAGAGAGAGAGATAAACTAACTTTTTTTTTCTTTCAAATAATAAATGTTTGCCATATTTAAGAGAAATATGTAATGATGATATATGTAAAAAAAAAAAAAAAAAAAAAAAATAGTAGCTAAATAAGAAAATAAACGGGAAAAAAATGAAGTTCATATCAAATAAAACATCATAAACGCATACATTTTCTTATTTTTGTGTACATACTTATGTTAAATATTTACATTCAGTATGGATTACTCTGAGTCAAGCTTAAGGGGTCCACATACAGAGGACAAAACAGGACTGTAGGAGATCACAGCACTTCTCTCTCAACCGCGCTAGTGATATTGAATGCCAATGGAGGCGGAGTGAGGGCGCTATTGCGCTATTTTTACCAAATTTCTATGGGTCACTTCCGTGACAACCTTTGAGGAGGATTATAGGAATTGTGGTAAATGGAATAACATCTAAAACAATTGAGATGTTGAGATAATGATGTAAGACAATATTTCCCAAACTTTTGGCTTCTGTGTACCTCTTCTATAATTTTCCTGATACTGAGTTCCCCTCGTCAAAAAGAATATAAATGAAAATAGGTATACATATTTATTTTTAGCACATAAATTAATTCCTTTTTTAGCACATAAATACAAGATATATTATAAATAACATTCGAGGAGATCGCGGAAAAAAAGGGGAGTCGCCCATAATGCATGATGTTAATGATGATGCCAAGTTCTAAGGATTATTATGGAGTGCCATGAAAATTCAGTAGGCCTGTTTTTTATTTGTAGTCTAGGAGAAAAGCTGCGAGCAGATTTTTTAATTTTATTCGATTATAGGATTCTAGGTTTCTTGAAATGTTAAAGCTTTCAATTTTAAGGGAGGATTTGTTAATAAAATGAGAATATCGAAATCATAAAAAAGATAGCATGTGTTAAAGTCAATTTTCCTGTTTTTTCGTTTTCCAAACTATTTTACTGTTTCTTTTTGTCTTTCGATTCAGTCTAGCGTTAATTAATTGGTTAACCTAGGGCGCCTCTTGTAATACCGGAGTGGTAGATCATTAGTGGTGCTGCAAAGAGAATTGCCGGCCGGCAAGGAGCTCTTTGAAGACGCCGCTGATGTGTTACCTTACCGGCTAATCACTTTTATTTTAACTACATCCTATTAATCAAATCCATTCTCTGATTATTATTCTCATTAGATCTTTTGTTTTATTTTTTTCTTTTCTCTAAATTTATTCTCTTCAGCTTTAATTGCCTATTTAAAACTTATGACTACTGGTAGCAAGCTTTTCGTTTCGCTAAGTTGTTCTACTTTTTATGCCGAGCCCTGAAATAAAAAAAGAGACTCTTTAATTTTTTTTAAAATTATTCTGCTTTCAGTTTTATGACGTTATATTTAAGTTTTAAAATCTAGTACTCTATTTAAACCTTATAAAATTGTTGTGATATTGTGTGATAAATAAGATTTTCCGATATCACATACTAATAACTGCATTATTCATACAAAACTAATTTTGAACTAATTGAGCTTATTTTAATCTCATTATGGTTATTTGGGTTTTTCCTTCGAAGGATTTCGTTAACTTTACTTAAAGAATGTATGTTTTAATTCACGTTAATTACACATTTTCTCGCATGGTAATCACGTAGCATATTTTTTGTGGAAATATCTAAACCCAAAAAATAACTTACAAAAATGGTATTGATATAATACAATAGGGCTGTTTCAAATTTATAAAATGATAATAAGAAAAACGCCAAAACGTGAAAAACATAAAAAGTTAAAAGAGCTCACTGTAATTACAACTCAAATTATACGTACCTGAAAAAGGACCTATCAACATCCACTTGCTTTCATTCATCCGGTTAGATCTTTGACAGGCAAGTCTTCCACCCTCCTCTTGACTAGAAATAGCCCAAATAATCCGCAATTTGTTATAAAAATTTCTTATTTTATTTTTGGGCATGGTAATTACAGTTTTTTTTTTTTTTGGGGGGGGGGGAATTGGCTTTTCGATCCTCTCTGCATTCACTGATCGCCCAAAATCCAGGCTTTCTTTTAATTTCTATACATTTCACTTCTGATCTTAAAAATAAACTTCTGATCGTAAAATCTTGTTTTGGGGCAGTCACGATAATTACATTTCGCAACTCAAGAGGGACAAGTATGCTCAATTTATTAAATTTACACCCGATTCAACATTATGCTCATGTAGATAAGCCTTCGCCTTTACCATGCGATTAAAAATATGGAGGATATGATGGACTGGTTCACCAGTAAACTCCTCTCTATATTGGTCCGGTGTTTGATAATTATCCATATATATATATTTATATATATATATCGTCATTGCCATGGTAGGTAAATAAATGTGTAGACTGTCTTTCTAGCGGTTACTGTTGGACAAAAGATAAACACTAACAATAGTAGGATTCTTTTTAATCAAATCAAACCATAATACGATTTTGTTAACTCATGGTTTCTTTTAATTACCCATTGGTAACATTTGGTACAATGATTATTTTATGTTAAAAGATCCCGAGGCCATCTTCTTTTCGGACTCCCTGGGTAATTTTCGTCGAGATCAATTCCTCTGTGTATACTGCAGAACTTTTTTGGAATCAATCAATCGCGCCGTTAGCAGTATACTTTCAAGCTTTCTACGTCCGGTCATTTATACTGGTTCGGAATCTAATCTTAAATGCTTGTATGATTACTGTTAATTTGGAAAAATTAGGTAAAACTTCATTAAAAACCATTGAAGAGTGCAGTTTATAGTATCTTGTTTAATCCGCTTTCTGTTCACGGTGAAAAAGATTTTCAGGCCTAACTAGCAATCCAAAATATATCTTAAATGAGTGCCAATGGATGGACGCTATGATAAAATATATGAGGGATAAAAATCTGAGAATGGTGCAATAATAGGACAGGCCATACACGAATATCGTATCGTCATAAAATTAGAAAACCGGGATCCCACGATTATATCCAGAATTGCCTGAGAGATTTATGAATTTTTTTGTTTGCAAGGGAAGAGCATTGTATCTCATCTCGGAATACACAACAAAAACGTTCTCTGAGGTTACAAGGTATATCGAAGAAGGATTTCGGAAGCCAAAGTATGTTCACCAAGTTTCTTATTTCGTGACGGCTACTACATGTAGTCCATGGACAAAGGAAACAAACTAATATTTCGTTACGATACGAAATTCTTTACTGTACACACCCATATGTGGTATATGTCTCAAGAACTATTTAGGCAAATTTATATTTTTTTCACTTCTTTTATAATTTTTATTCATTAGTTATTACTTATTGTTAGAGAACTCTGTCTCAAAACTGTACACCTAGTTTTATTATCATGGTTGTTTTAGAAAACTAAATATTAGTTGACGTAGTTATGGTTGAATAGATTTCCTTTATTGTGGAAAGGTTTGAATCTAATCTTCTTACCTGCGCAGCGTAGACTGTAGACGATCATGTCCTGTCACACATGATTGAACAGGATGATGCCCGAGTTTCCGGTCTATTGTTAAGTGTCAAAAAGGAATGTGTTCAGACCACTACTGATCTACGATAAACGTAGGACTTGTAGATATAAAAGGTTATTTTTAAAAAGATATTTCAGGTGAAGTAAGCGATCATTTAAATTCATGCCTACGATCATTGCTAAACTGTAATCGTGAAAAGGCTTATCGTTAATAATATCTCAGCCATCAGTAAATATTACATAAATAATACTAATGGGCAATAATAGTAGATAGTAGAGTCTTCAGCTTTAAGATAAACCGTTTATATCTTATAGAAAAACAAATACATTTTCCTGGGTAAAACGTTTAATGAGATCGACAGATATTGATGAAATAACTTCATGGAAAATGTTTAATGCTAACGCATTAAGATAAAATATTTATTTATTAATTTTTAAGGTGATGCAACCGTATCTTTATCTTCTTTCTTCTATCCTCTGATATTCTTCTTATATTTTTCTCATATATATTATTATTGTTTTCATTGCTTTTTAAAAATGTCATCAGGTTTGCTACAAATTTGGGTAATCCATAATGTTCAAAAATTGACATGAATTCCTTATTTTATAAATATTAAAGATTTTTTATTATGTTGAGCAGGTATGATTTTCATTTCTATTATACATCCTTGATTTTTTATTAATGACCGATGATTTTTCTGCTTAAATAACATAAGTATTCATATCATTTCTGTAATATTGCAGCAACTTTTTCGCTATCAACTTACCGGAAGTGCCACACCATCGATCTTTACAATTTGCTCGAAAAGGGCTCCAACGAGTTCGATGAAATTTGCCTTAATTCTTCTCCTCAAAGCCCTTTAACTGTTTATTTATATATATATATATATATATATATATATATATATATATATATATATATATATATATATATATATATTAATTTAATGGAAACTTAACATTAATGTTTTAAACTCTAAAATTTATTCTCAGCTTGACAAAACAAAAATATATGATAGTGCACAGAATTTTCGTACAGCAATTGTTTAAAAAACTATTTTATTGTCTTTTTGTGAGGGAGGATATGAAAAGTTCATGCTGCTGAGTATATTTCAAGTAGTATGAACTCTTTAATATTATTTTAAAATATGGGTTATTAATATATGAGTGGTTAGTGGAGGTTGTGTGATCGCATCGTATCAGATTTCTTTCCTTATATATTTTTGTAAAGATACTCCTGATTTATTTTAGGAATTTTGCAACACGTTTGCGCTGAAACGTTGACTTAAAATAAAAACTTAATGTGTTTTTTTTTTAGTCACCCTGATTGATTCTAGGCTGTGATGGTTGTGTTTTTTAGTTTTTAATAACTGATTCTTATTTATTTTTTAGCGCAGAACCTGAAAATGACCTCATTTTCTTTCAGCACGTCAGGATTTTGTCAAATAAATATATATATATATATATATATATATATATATATATATTTATTGTTTTTTTCTCTCTCTTTCTATGCTACCTTTTAGATTTTTTCACAGTCTGAACTAAACGATTTGGTTTAAGAATTGCATCTGACCAAAGAAACATCAGATTTGCTTAATTCCAGGCTTAAGAGAGAAGTACCTGCTAGCAGCTGGCACCTTGGTTTAAGTACGCAGAAATGTTTTTCTTCCATATTTGCGATATATTCATTTCTAGATTGCGAAAAATCCTGGCATGATGGGAAAAAATGTAGATCATTTGCAGATTCAACACTAAAAAATACTTAGGAATCAATTATCAAAAGTTAAAAAACATGTCACAACCCAAATTTTGTAGGCTTGTGTTATAGATAGAGTGCTAATGATTTATTGATGTTTTATAAATACGACACGCCAATCTTTGATGTACTTGTGAATTGTCTTCGTATGGAGCCGATCTGTATGAAACACATGTACCCTCCACCATTGTATATATTTTTTATTTTCGGCCCTCCAGCACAGCGAGGGTTGATGGGGGACGGACTCGCCAAGCGAGATTCATCAAAGGCGCCGACTTCAAGGAAACCCTTCTCCGATTCGTCTCGGAAAAGTTCCACCCGTTTTTTCAGGAGCAAGCCATCACGTTTTTCGTGCTATCTCGTTTTATTTCTTGTAGGTTATGCTGTCGGCGCAGCGGCAACACCTCCCGCTAACAAGCTCGCCCCCTCCCCCTTGGGATTTATCAGACCAAGCCATCTCGGAGGTGGGAGGTGGTATCTGATCCCTCCCATTGTCCCTCCTTGGTAAATCTCAGTCGAGGTGTCGCCCAGCGGGAATGTAAATCACTTCTCCCGCATGACTAAAAAGTAAACGACCTAATCCATGGAATAATCTCGTCGGGCCCGACTCCTCAGCCACTTGATATACAAGAACGCAGCGAAGGCAGGAATGGTCGTTTGGTTGATCCCATCTTCACGCCTTCGAGGTTCGGAGAAGCAAGAAAAGAAAAAAAAAAAGATCGAAATAATCTTTAAGATTCCTTTCGATTTAAAAATTTCAAATAAATGTTTCACAGCTGTTTCTTTTATCCAGGGTTGCTTTGTAATTGCTAGGAATTTTTTTGTGATACTAACTGCATTCCCCTGTTTCCTCACTTCGTCGTTAATTATTTGAAGGAATGCTGGTTGAACTGGCGATAATAAGACGCCACTTCTTTAGCTGTTGTCATACAGTATATCAACTTTTATCATTTAATGGAACGTTTATGATGAAAATTTTCTTGATATCGTACCTACCTATTGCCTCATAAATATTCCTTACAAAATTTATCGGTAGGGGGATCAAAATGTGGCAATTGCATGCTGTGAACTACGATGACAAATAGGAATTTCCTATACTAATTACAGCACATGGGCAAATAGGGATAAAAAAGCAAATACAAGATCACTTGTATATGGGTCCGAAACGTCGTGAGGAATAATTAATAAAATTGTGGAAGTGGATAAGGGGAAATTTTCCTAAAATTGATAATTTAAATAATTAATGTACCCTAATGAAAACAAAGTTCTTTTAAAAAAACCTATTTTAGAACAACGTAAGTTTAACAACATCAGTTTTGTGGTGATTTATACAATTAAAATGAGTAGAAAACATTAATATTTTTATTTTTTATTATTATACATTTATTTTTTTATGTGTTTATGTAATATTTTTAAAACATTCAAAAAGCAGAAAAAATATATATTTAAAAAAAAGTTATTTATCCGTAACGGCCAACATTTTCATTTAACTAGAATATATATTTTATAATGATAATTTATACTAGGATCGCCCAGATGTGCGCACATCGAAATTCGACCATAAAAACAATATTATTTCAGTTTTATGATTATTAATACAATTAAAATTTGCGGAAAACATTTATATTTTTATTTATTATTATTTTGCATTTATATTTTTTTTTTATATATTTGTATGTATTATTTTTATACAATTCAATGAGCAGAAAAAAATATATTTTTTTTTTAATTTTAAGTATTCGTAACGGCCAACTTTTTCATTTATTTTATTTGGGGTTTAACGTCCTTACTAACTCCAATGTTAGAATCACTCAAAAAAAATTTATCACAATCGGCGACGGACACACTCTACATGTCAGTGGGTTCTAAAACTTATAGATCCGTTGGAAACTGCACATCGAAAATTTGACCTGATTGTAATACCTAAAGTAATTCCTAAAGTGGGAAAGTAAAAACATGGCTACAAAGGTTCAATACGCTGTATCTTTGCTAATAGTAGTCCGATTTTTTTAAAATTTGTTTTGTAGTGAATAATTAAACTATCTTTCAAAGGATCATTTGTATATGTTACGCGCAAATATAATATTGTTTTCGTTATACCTTTTTTCCTACTTTTTATAGAGGATGTACTTACTTAATGGATAATTAAAATGGCTTTGAGGAGAAGACTTTATCCAAGTTTTATTAAGATCGTTAAAGCCGTTTTGGCGTTACAGTTCATAGAAAACATGTTTTAATAATAGTCCCAGTAATAGTCCGATTTCGATGATTTTTTTTTTTTTTTTGTGCACATCTGCACGACATGATATCCAATGATCTATGTATTTTGTCCCTACTATGTATACTGGAGGAGTAATAGGTACGAAAATAAAAGTACTTGCCTATTAATATATACGTTCTTCTCAGGTGCGGATCCACTTGATTAAGGAAGGTTTGGAGGATTTGGTACAGGCAATGGTAGTAATCTCATAAAGGAAATTTAAAAAAAAATCTCCCGGAGTGATTTGAAACATTTTATGCAACAGTGCTGAATTTCATGCCATTTAAGCGTTTTAAATTAAGTTTAATCTTTTCCAGCTGTTGTCATGTAGCCTCTCTTTTCCTTCAGTATGTTTGGAGGTGTCTTGAGGAGAGCTGCTTTCTTTGGTTGGTGTTTTTTTTTTTACTATGAATGTAAGAAGTGCTGCATTTTGTGTTTATATATGTCCGGTTTTTTTTTTCCCTTTACGTCCTGATGATGCTAGAACTGGCGAAATATCGACAGATTAGTTGTTTTCCATTGTTTTAGAGACTCGAGGCGTGTTTGGAACTTTCCATTTATATCCTCAATTTTTATGTTCTACTGCAAATTTGTATAGTTCAAATTTTATTTTTGTATAGCGTGTTGTCCCGCGATCAAACAGGTGTTAGCCTCTGCCATGTAAACTGCATTCCTATTTTGTGATTCTATTATTTAATTTTTCTATATGGCGCAGGTCCTCAATGTGAACTATAAATTCGTCTGTAATGTATAAGTTATTTTCATCCCACGAATTTTAAATTATTTGTTGTTTCTTTTCAATTTGTTTGTAATGTCTAGATATTTCTGAATTCTCAACACTTGTGACTGAGTTTGCTCTAATAAAACGACCTTTTAACATCTTCCCCTACTCCTCGAAAGGTCCTTGATCTCCGATTTCGATAACCTAGCCTTGCGGTTGCTCTGCGAATTGAAGCTTACGCCTTCATAGCAAATCTCTTAGATATATTCGCAAATATTTTAATTTTTATATGGTTTTCTTGTTAAAACATATAAATAAACAATTAGAAAAAATACCTATTTAACAAAAGAAAAGAACAAATTTTTAACAAAAAAAAAATTAAAATTAAATCCACTGATGTAATACTATCACTTATAATTATTTCCTTTACGATTTCCATTTTTATACATTTAGCAATTCCAAATCAATATTGTTTGCATTTTTTTTAATTCCGTCTTTTTCTGATTTAATTGTCACGTGTCAGTCCCCCCCTTCATTAAGATCTCTTTAATAAGTTTGTGTCTGTAACTTTATTAATTCTTAAAATACCTTTGTAAGCCTTTCTCAGTCGATCTGGAAATAAAGAGTAATATATAATAAAATAAAAGGTTCGTGTAGCATACATTTATAAATTATATGAGCCAAAAATATTATTTTCAAAGCGTTATTAAAAAAAAAAAAATCAAAGCATCATTCTAAAGACATTTCCTAAGTCACAAAAAATGGTATAACCGACATAATCATGGCGACCGAAAAGAGAAAATTAAAACGTAATTTCTTACTTGTTGCCACCGCTTAAGCGACGGTATGTCATCTTAGGGATGCTAATATCGAAAAAATATCTTTATACGTGGCCTCATGGGACACACACGTATCGATATTTCTGTACGGATATAATTAAAATGTGGTTTTTGTAATATCGATATTTCTGTGCCGATATAATTAAAATATTGTTTTTATAATAACGATATTTCTGGGACTATATAATTAAGATATTGTTTTTGATATAATTTAAATATTGTTTGTATAATATCTGTGCCGATATAATAAAGATATTGCTTTTATAATATCGATATTTCTCTGCAGATATCGTTAAGATATTGTTTTTATTAAGTCCAATTCCAGTAGGATTTAAATGTCACGAAACAGGTTATCTCCTAATCTTCCTCCAATTCATTTTGACTTTTTACTTCCTTGTACGAAGTAAAGGAAGTATTGTAATCGCGAAAATGCTCGGTTTTCAGATTTCAACGGAAGTATCCATTTTGACTAGTTTCGTCGTGGAGTCTGTACGTACGTACGTTCGTATCTCGCATAACTCAAAAACGGTTAGCCGTAGAAAGTTGAAATTTTGTATTTAGGATTTTTGTAAAATCTAGTTGTGAACCTCCCTTTTTGGTCACTGCTTGATCACCGGAAGTGGTACTTTACTTAAAGGTCATTACTGATTTTCATCAAAAATTATTTTAAAATATAATGCGAAACTTTTCAAATTTGGTATTTAAGACTTGTATACTAATATAAACAACATAATAAATTTTGGTAAACATTGGCAAATCGGAAGTTGTACTTTACTTGAAGGTCATATTAGACTTTCATCAAAAAATATATTAAGATATAGTGTAAAACATCTCAAATTTGGTAAACTAGACTCTTATATCAATATGAGTAATATAATATATTTTGATTAAAATTGAAGATCCGAAATAGGTACTTTACTTGAAGGTCATAATAAACTTACATCAAAAATTATATTAAAATTAAATTCAGAAATCATATATTTCGGTAATAAAGGTTACAAACGCAATTTGGTTTCCAATCCAATTAAAAATTTTTATTACTTGTTTTAAGTGTTAAAATTGAGTGTAAAATATTGGTTTTCCTCCCCATTTGTGTGAGTGTGTGTGTCAATAGATGGATCTCGCGACGCCGAAATCCTGCGATCTTCGGAAACTAGTAACCAAATTCAGGATCATTTTTTGAGCCACCGATTTATAGTTTAATAGGCGTACAAGGAAGTCATGTGTTGTCCACATCTGATATTTTTTTTATAAAAATACTAACGATTTTTTTATCCTGATATTATCAAAATATCGATATTGTTAACCGATATTAATATCAATATCGATATTTTGTATTCGACATCCCATCTCAAGAACACAGTCACTATATGGTAGATAATAACACGAACAAATTACAACTCAAGTTTTTATGGTTCTTTGTTTTTCGAGCCCGTGGTCCTTGTAGAGTTTGTTTATTTTATTTATTTATATATTTTTTTTTAAATATCGGTTTATTGATATTTTTTAGCATCCGTATGTCAACTGTCAATAAATTATATCTTTTAAATTAATTTTTAGTTTGTCCGTTTCAGGACAGACATGATGTTTTGTAGTTTTGCGAGTTCATTTTTTTTATATATATTTATCGAAATCAAAGGGATGAATTGATATAGCGCCCTATTTTTTTTTTTTTTTTTTTTTCCGGTTTCCATTCTTTATTAAAGACAGTTATAATGTCTTATTTAGTCACGTTTGGTATCGTCGCAGCCACCTTTAAGTAATATGACGTATGTGAAAAATCGCATTTTTTCTGATAGCTTCATTTTATTAATTTGCCAGAAGAATATTTGCAAAATAAAATCTTATGAATCTAGGGCTCAGAGATGTAAAAATGTACAGATATATAAAAAATATTAGCTATGGGGAAGTTAAAAGTAAAATGTTCTTTTTTGATCCTCTCATAAGTAGCTCGTTATGTAAACATATTGGCGACCGTATGGGTGTTTTCGAAAAACAAAAACTAATATCTTGCGATACTATTTTTGCTAGGCTTTCGCTTAAATTTGATCATTTTGGGCAGAAGCGTGCATTTCATGATCTGTTGGCGGATTACGGCTCTCTATGAACCTGTTTGTTCCATGTCTTAGACTGAAATGAAATAAATCGAATGTACGAAGCCCCGTTCAACTGAAGCAGCCATCTTTTACCCTCACAGATCTTTGTGGCAGTGGATTTCTGTGAGAAAATGCGGAACTGTGTCCGATCTGCCGATCCGCTACTTCTGGGAAACCTTCCTCTTTCCCACCAGGACAATGCTTCTTTTCCGCAATCTAATCAAAATTTTCTTCCCCTTTTGTTGCCAAAAATCTGCTGTAAGAGATTCTTTTTATTCGCCTTCTAGCGAATCCTTTTATAAATTTTAAGAGGATGGGACATCTTTTAATCTCTCTTCCTATAAAAAAGTTGCTAAGAAAAATTTCTTATTACGGTGATAAAAGATGTATGGAACGGTATTCGTGTATAAAACTAATTACTTTCGAGATCCATTTAGATCTCCTATTATATCGCCTACTATGAGCCTTTCTTCTGTATCATATTTTAGTTTGCATACCATAATTTTATATTTGTGTATATTTAGGTACGTAATATACAAAGTATGGAATGTAACAACAAATAAACGATTCTTTCAAAGGGTTACTTTGAAAGGAGGGGAATAAAAATTATATTTATCTGAACTGCATATAGTTATTGTTGATATATTTATAACAATAATCAATTATGATAATATATCGAAGCCTATATCAATGTTAAAATCGACAATATTTGAAATAAGGACCTCTATCCTCATCAAACCTAGTATTGATTTTAGAGCGTTACAATATATGTTTACATTTTCTCCTCCTGCCCTCTTACTCGCCCATTCCTAATAAGCTTTCGGGGCCAACTAGCTTCAATGGGTATGAACTTGGAGATAGTTAAGAAATTGGCTGTTCCTGAAAACGGCTCCACACTAGTGGCCAACCGTTTGTCAAACAACTTTTCAAATGTAAGTATATTATGAAATGTGAATGCACAAATGAACCAATGGGCATCCACACACATGGCAAACCGTTTGAAAAAAATCTGTTGCCAATTTTTTGTGAAAATATTTGGATTTTAGACGTACTAGCTATCTCTATGCCTTTACAGCAGTATTTACAAGTAATTAAAATTTACAAGTTTTAAACAATCTCCTTTGATTTTTTTCTTTTAAAAATGAGAACAAGTTGTCTTTCTTTGTTGGGTTGCGTTAGCCAATTTCAATGTATAATTCAGCCCTTAAGTGCTGAGTGGGATTTAGGTCTGAGGACTCAGGGGGCCAGTCAAGTACTTTAATATTGTTTTTTTTTCTTACCATTCTCTACTTTTAGTCCGAGAGCCCGTGGCAAAAAAAGTGACTCATTTCATATAAAAGTTTGAACATATAAAATGAATATGTCCCTGTGGACAAAAAAAAAAGTCCTGTGACTTACATGAAAAATGCACGTCTGCCCACTTATAACCTTTGAATACAAAATGGCGGCCAAAAAAACTTTAGGACTATTTTTGGTTTTTCACACATAATTCCTAAACGGTGCATTCTATCGTAAAAGTCATGGAGTATTAAATTAAAGAACATCAAATTCCGCGTCTAATGAGTACCACAACGTAATAATTTGGTTAACTGGTGTGTTCGAAAACAACGGTCAAAAACGTCCATTTTTTCAAAAACTGTTACAGAGTACTATGTAAGAGTCTGTAGCTTGGAAAGATAATTATGTACTTCTATTTTAAATTAAGCTATCTCAAGGAGTTTTTGTTTCAAATTAGAATAATTTAATTTCCTCAAAGTTTGTTTGGTAGCAGCAATAAGTATAAAATAAGTTTTTAATTATTTTTTAATATTTATACTTTATATTGTAATTTTCATCATTTAGATTACTTATATGGTCATAATTATCTGATTTAATTTTCATAATCCTAAATGTTTATTCTAATAGTTTTTATAAGTAGTAGTTTGCATATATTATATTCCTATCATTCTTTATTTTTCTTTCTTTATTTTAACAATATTTGTAATATATTTTTTTTTCATTATTTATTAACATATTGTTCTTTATTTCTTATCATTCACATTTTGAATAAATATTTTTCTTTAGACTTAATTGTTATCATCGTACTGTTTGTTATCTGTTATTGCTGCTATTGGTATTGTCACTATTATTACATCTGTTGTATTTTTTGTTTTTTAGCCCTGATGATGGCCTAAACTTTAGGCCGAAACGTCGGCATACAATATAATAAGTTTTTTTCTTATTTTTATGTTTATTCCTAAAATGAGGGCATTCCCAACCAAGCTTCTCCTACATAAAATAAGTAGATTAAATGAAATAGACTATTTTTCATAGTTTCTAATACTTATGGCGAAGTCTGTATTGGAAGACGAAGTTGTTGATTTCTCCATGTTCTGTTAATTCACTGTTCATTTCCTTTTTATTATGATTCTCGAAAGGAGAGAGCGCTGTTTTAAGCAACTTGCGTTTGAAATCAACAGCACCGTTTGATTATTATTAAAGTCTTTCTCACTCTCTATCTCTCTCTTTCTGTCCATTTAAGGTGAATCCACAAATAGAAATGTATTTAAAATTGTTTTTACATTTATAACTAGAGTTTCCGTTACAATCTGATGCATTACATTATGTTACAGTGATGCATCCTAAGACCTAAACCAGTAAAACTTATTTTCTATGATTACATACTAGATTTTTAAGGCAAAGTTCTGAATCTTATCGTGTTATTTATTTTTTATCTGGAGAATAAGTTGCATTGAAAGTGATAGGAAGAAGCCAATAGGAAGGATTGAAGCGAAACGGGTTCGGTACGAGCGGACGACCGGCGCCGAACTCAGGCGCCCCTAAAAAAGAAAAGAAAAAAAGGAAGACCGACTCCCCTCCTCCACCTCATTGCCATTCGAATCCTTCCTCGGACACCTACCATTCCTCTCCCCTCCCTCTCTCACTCTCTTTTTATCCTGACAAATTAATAGCCGCTTAAATTTTCACCTTCCATTAGATAAAATTTCTATCTCATTGTTTTTATCTCCTTTGCTCCCTCCCTACTGCTACCCGTCCAGTTTTGAAGAAGAGTCGAGAGGTTGTCATGTTAGAGAACATTGTTTTTGTTTTATTTTAGTTGTTGATTCATTCAATTTAGATTTATTATTGTGAAGTAAATTTATTTATCAGAAATACAGCAGAACCCTGCTTATCTGGATTCGCTATATACAAAACCCGAATTATCAGGAACGTTTTTATCTTTTCTTTTACGTTTAGGTACTTTTATAATAAGACCCTTTTCTATGTATGAAAAGTTTTCGTTCATTATAAACTCTTGCAAAATTATATTGAGTGATGTTAAAGAAAATTCCTAAATTTAATTACGCGATTTAAAATGAATTTATAAAAAATCAACATATAAAACTGTACATTTACTTATTTGCGTTTGTTAAACCCAGATAATGTCGTCTTGGAAATTTGGATGATTTCTGTAATTCACAATAAATATTTAAAGAGGTGATAGTAGACCTACAACAAAGTTCGTATGGGCCATAGCCCGATTCCATTTAGAAAAGCAGGAAATTTAAGTTTTGTGTTTTGTTTTTTTAAATGTGACATTTTTTATCGAATCGAAAGCGATCACTAAAAACTTTGGAAGGTAATTAAGTTCCAATTGTACCATCGTAAAGCAGATAAAATTCTCTATTAGATATGAGGGGGTAATAAGTCTACGGGTACAAGTTTTTCTGTTTTTTTTTTAAAGATTATGGATAGTGAATGCATATAAAATATTTTTTAAAAGCAATATTGCTCAATATTCAAGCGATATATAGTAGTCTTAATATAAGTATGATACAAACTTAAACGTTTTAGGCTTTATCGAAATGTTTTAACTTTTAAATGAGTTTACACAAAATTATTAAATTGTCACTTATACCCCTTGGTTTCTCACAGACACATACATAATTTGGTATAACTAAATCCATTGTAAGAGAGCTTTCAGGCGGTCCAATAGCGAAAAGTTTTATTTTATTTTTTTAAATCATACTTAACTTGTGAATGTTTTTCTCAGCTCCTGCTGGGCTACAGATACCCCACTTTTAGGAAAATTTCTCCCTTAATTAAGCTTTATTTTCATATAAGTGAAGTTAAGCTTTCTTTTGGAGGCGGGAAGGAGGGATTAGTCTAGAAATTGCTCCTTATTTGCCAAAAGCTGTGGCATGGAATTAGGTTTCTCCGACAAAGAAGTCTTCTAAGAATGGAATTTATTGAATTCATTTTGTTTCTAGTTAATAAAATAAAACGGAAATAATGATCAGCTTCTTAGTAAGATAAAATAAAATTTTACCAAATAAAAAAATGTGTAAATTAACCAAAACAATTCTGAAATTTCACAAAATAAAATGAATACTGCTTTTAGTATTTGAAAGAAGAAAAATATTTTAACACCAGAAAAATAAAAAACATACTTAAAAATAAAATATCCTTATTAAAATAACTTTTTAAAAAGGCCGCCCCTGCCTATATATTTTATTAGTTATAAGGATAATAAATACCATTTATGTTTACATAAAACATAAATAACGTGATACAGAGAGCCTCTCAGTAATACAGAGAAACTTTAACTTTTGACTGCTTAAAGATAAATTATAGTATAAGCATTCTTTAAGGAAATTTGATGTTCTACCTTCTTTTCTATCACAAGTTTCCCGTAAAATGCCAGGCAAAAGAGTTGGAAGGACGTGTTTGAAGAAAAACGTGAGGCGTTAAACATTTTTTTGCACATTTTCCATTTTTGCCGACCCATATCTCGAAGACAATAGCACACAGAGATGAATTAATGTTCCATTTTATAGAGAATTTAATGAGCTTTAATTTTGTAAACAATAATAATTTCTGTTCGGCGCACCGGTTTCAAGATATGCTCCAAAAACTAAAAAAAAAGGGACCTTCGAACCTTCCCTCACTCTCCGCGATTACTGAACTCGATGGGAATTTCTTAAACGTTATTCAGGGATCTCCCCCTATACATTCCAAAAATTTTTGGAACTATCTGATTTATAGTAGCAAAAAAAACTAATTTTACAGTACTATTCTTCAAAACAGCGTCTGTCGCTGCTTGATTCTCTTGCTAATGATATTTTTATTTCGTAATCTTTATGTCTTCAGTTAGTCCCATCAATGAAACCTGTACCACTACAACCCATGAAGGGAAGACCTCTCATATAGAAGCTGTGTGAGCACCAGGAATTTCCCCCGATCCCACAGGATCGATCCACGGCTGATAACAGAATAAATAATTATCTGCTACAGCCGATATCGAACCCGGTACCGGGAGAATGCCTTACCACTGAGCTACTCCGGTCCCGTCAATAGTTTTCAAAATTTAATTATATTCATAATAGCTGTGAAAACATAGCGGTTATATATATATATATATATATATATATATATATATATATATATATATATATATATATATATATATATATATATATATATATATTATTTATAAACGATAACTGTTTATTTTTCATTGAGTTTAATATCATTTGGCGGATTCCCATGAGAAAATAAATGGTCTATCATTAACTATAAATTATCCATCTTATCTTTTCCCTTTAGAAATATCCTTTCCTTGACTTTGTTCCTAAACAAATATCGGCATTCTTTCTCGGCTTTGATAAAGGGATAGTCTTGTTTATTCCGTTTTATTTATTGTTTATTTTTAGATTATTATTATTATTGGTCATTTGCTGCACCTTTATGTGCCATAGGAAGACGGGTTTGATTCCCGGCGCTTACGTGAATTCTTATTAGTATATTATTATGTTTTAATGTACATCGCCTCGTACATATTCGTAATGATTATTAATAGTGAAGATATATTGTTTGCAATAACATGTTATATAACTTTTTGGTCTTCTCATGCCTCGAAGTTGGTTGATTGATCTCTTGGTCATCAAGTTACTCAGCATCCCTCCTAATGAGGAGCAAGTTCTCAGAGTTGATTAGGTCGCTTGTCTTCTATAGTCAGTCTGTTCTGGATAAATGTTTTAGTTTTTTTTTCTCTTTATTTTTGGCGTCTGTTTCTTGTCAAGGGAATGATGAAATTTCGAACTTATTCAACAAGCTACATTCTAAACTTTATTTAGTAAGCAAATTATCGTTTTTGATATATTTTGATGTACATTTTTTTTTTGGAGGAGAGGTGGATGGGTTCATCCACTTTATTTAAATAAAACCATTTATTTAATTACCAAGGATGTTTATTAGTATTAAAAATTGGATAATAGACAATTTAATTTCAAATTTATTAAATAAATTGATAATTTTGACCTGTTTCACGAGATCTAGGGTTAGAACATAGAAAGGAAAATATCGATATTCGATATTTTGATATATCGCAAAACTAAATATCGATATCCACCGATAATCGCTAGAAAAATATCGATATATCGAACTGTGAAGAAGGTTATGAAGTAATTATAATAATATATATATAATATAAAATAATAATTATTATTTATAAAAATTCATCGTCATTTTATTAACCATGAATCATTATAAAAAAAGATAGAAAAGAATTATACTTCAAAGAAAAAAAAATGTCATAACATATTTTTATTTTGAAGATTTTTAGCCATATTTGTTATATATTGCAGTCTTCTAGAAGTGTTTCAATAATAAAACCTTCAAACTCTTCCGACTATATTGTGCATTCTCACAACATTAAGGCATGTAATTTATTTTATATACATCTCAGTACCATCATCATTTATATAAATCATCAATGTTTCTTTATATAGGATTAATCTGCATTATTTGTATGTAAATCTTATCTACTAATTATTGTTTATATTGTTTATTGTTATATTTACTGGTAAAACTCCAGAATGGTAACCCCAACATGGAGGGCAATAAGGACCTGGCTGATCTTAAAAATCTAGATCTCCATTTAGGGGTTACGATTCTGGATTTTTACCGAATAAAGGAAATTGTTAAAATAAAATATAGTAGAATCTCGATAATTCGTATGGTCAAGGGTTCAAAAGGTAAATATGAATTATCGAGATTTCTACTAATCGGCGGCAAAAAATAGAAAATAACAAAATTAATACAAAATTGTATTAATATGAATGGAAATACAAACGATATAGCTAGATTAACAAAAAACATTCGATTATTTTCTTATGATGCAGTCCTTGAAAACGGATCTCATCGATGGCTTCGTTAAGCATGTTCAGAGCAGAAAATACGTTTACACAAACATCCGATTTTGCTAAGAAATAACACAAGTTGTAACTGCTTTATTTCGCCATTTTAGAACTAATCATCGGCACATTAATTTCTTCTTCATCTCTTTTTTTTACGGAGTCAAAATTTCCTCGACAGTTCAAGCCACTACTAAACCTTCCTCAAAATGGCGAAATCTCGAAAAGTCATGGGAGTTCTTAATTTTGAGGTAGGTGATTCCCATTCTTGATGCTTTCTAAGAGTTGCATCACTACTTCCTTGCGTTAATTGTCTAAAATCGTTTAATTATGGCCAAGTTCAGAAATTGCAGCTTAGGGGTTGTGCTGGGAGGCAAAAACAGAAAATAAACATCGCTGAGTGATGTGGTACTGTTGTGGGCCGTACAATTATCAATAAACAGATGAAAACTTTCGCTGTTTTTTATTCCATATCTGTACCCATTCGTTGAAAATTTAACTTATGATACATGCTTTTGTGTTTACACGACCGGCGTTCGGTAAAGTTTTTGTTTATAAAGCACATTCGCGGGTTTGCCAGTCATGAGCGAACTTAATTTTTCAGATCAATCTATGTTGTCGGCTAACATTATCGTTACAGGTTTTCTTACAATTTTATCTAAAGAGAACTGAATAGAAAAAAAAAAGGTAAACCGACCGAAATTTATAGAAACGATTCCTCACTCACTCGCCTCCCCTCTTGAAAAGATTAGGAGTTAGCCAGATTTTTTATTTGGAAATTCGAATTATAAGGCGTTTATCTTACTTGACGAAAATAAATACGAATTATCGGGGAAACCGGATTGCAGTGTTTTTATACAAAATAAAGGGAGACTTTCAAGAGACCTGAAAATCTATACGAATTACTGGGATATCAATTGCCGAGATTGTACTGTAATATAGTTTAGCATATGGTGTGATCGATATATCGTTGTAAAATTTCGATATCATCGATATATCGGATGTTAAGATATCGATATAATATATCGGTTTTTCAACTCCGATATATCGCATGTCGATATTCCAACACTAGTCTGAACTGATTTCGACAAAACTTATATGCTATTGCATTTTATCGACTCTTTGGAATGACAAGATTGAAACTGGCAAAATCGAAGGAAATAAGTTGTTAGTATGACAAGGTTCTAGCAATATGTGGAGAAATGGCCAACTTCAAAGAACACATGATCAGATTCCATTTTTTGTTGTTATCAAAGGTTTTTTGAGACTCTCAAAAGTCTCATGAGACTTGTCAAATTCGCATCTTTTGACTTTGAGGTTGTTTTTACCTCCCCCCCAAAATAGTAGCATATTTTTATGCCAAACAATTTTTTATTTTGAATTTTAATTTAGCATGTGTGTTGTAAAATATATCCCTAATTCTGATTCTTAAACTTTGTATCTATTAAATTGATCAATTAATTTTTGACACGTAACCATATCTCATAAAAAAGTTAAAATAAAACTATTATATAAATTAATTGATAAGAATAAAAACCATCTTATAGAAAGCAACGGGGTTTGTTTTGTTTTTTATTTGTTTATTATCATTGTTATTGTTTAGAGAAAATCGTTCTATAAATTCATGTAAATTAGTTATAAAAAATAAAAAAATTAAATATCCTGTATCGCTTCCGCTAAAAGTCAAGGCTTTTCAAGGATACAAGGCTGCTAGGTGGTCTTTCATGTTGTGTAATAGGGTAGTGATGTATAAGCGGATAATTGCTATATCATTTACAACTTGTTTTTATTATATATTTTCCCAAAGAATATATATACTTAATAGATGGTTAGTTGTCGGTCGTTCCCTGTTTTACGCTTTCTCAATTTTTATGGAAATAGAGGCCCTCTTTATTTTTTTGCCGAACCTTTCGCTTTATAGATGCCGTTGCAGCGCTGCTGGGGACTTGAGGAAATAATAAAGGTTGTAATAAACCCTGTGCTACGCGGAATTAGCTAAGTGTCATGGAGTACAGTATGGAACCTATAATCAGCCCTTTATTAATTAATAAGCATCACGTTTTTAGAGGGAACTGATCTTCGTTATGCTTGCGCGAACGAATGATTGTGGCAAATTTACAAGTCCTGGTGTTTTTAATATTTTTAAAGAAGTCGGTTTACGATAGGGTTCAGGATCTGAGGGGGTTTAAACAGTTTTTTTTTTTTTTTATGACTCGCTTACATCAAAGCAAGGAGCCTTTTATTCTGATTGACTAACTCCTAAAGTAGAAATCGAGCTATCTATAAACTAATAAGTATATGGTAGGATGTTGGTTAAGGTGATTCGCTAGTTAAATTATTAATCAACACATTATGAAATAGTCATATTGAAAGCTATTTATTTTTTGTTGATTTGATATGGAATGATTCTTACTCCAATGATACTCGCAAGAATACGCTGGATTTTTTATTGGGTTGAACATACAAGTTACTTTCTACGTTTCACCGCTCGCTGTTTGCAAAAAGCTGCATGAAACTCTCAGCTAAAATTATTACCGGAGACAAACATTTTACGTGACCTTAAAGATTGACTTGAGTGAGTTAATCTTTTTTTTCTTAGTCGGGTAAACTGTTCTTGGCTCCAGATAGAACTTGCTCTTTTAAAATCAGTCCATGAGCGGATTGCCCATCTCTAGTCTGATATTAACATCAATTACCACATCTTACTTAAGTGATGTAAATGTATCATCGCGTTGATCCGACAATTTATCAATTCACCTTTCCATTGAATTTGCCATAGTGACGAAAATCAAAAGGTTTAGATATGATAGGGTGAGCTCGTTGCAACAAGTGACTACATCCTGTTCCTCTGAAGCGGACAATTTCATAATGGGTCCCCTTCATGGGTGAGAACCAGCATTAAATGGCTTTTTATATTCGCATAATGTCTTCGGATTTGTACCAATCATGTGCCAAGTACTGGCATGTTTTACAGGCAGTATTCATTATATTTAGCTTTTACTATTATATCGAGTGTGGTTTCCGATTATGAACCCTTACGTGGGTTAACTCGCTTGGCACTTGCCAGAAGTCCTGAACATCTACAAAGGCTTGGCTAACAAACAAACCAGCCAACGTGGTATTCACACGCTAGTGTTCCAGAGAAATAAGCATAGTGGACGTCGAACTTGTGTCGGCTAATTCATTGGGTTTAAACTATTTTTAATTTTAATAGAACCAATTAAAAATATAAAACTACAGAAACTCGTATAACTGTTAACATGACTCATGCAACACTAGCGCTTATGTGGCCATTTCATTTGATTTGTGTCCAAAAGCGGATACTAGCTTATCGGCCACAAACACACGCAAGCCAATCCAAATTGGCTATTTACATGTTTGTGGGCTCTGAACATGGTTTGGCAGACGTGTCAACCCACCTTTAGATTTCTATGAATAACATAACGACAATTAGGATGAAGATGTTTGTAATGCTGTCAGGAAAGAAACAGTACGGCAATTTGTATATCTGGTCGTTGGGAATAAGTTGGTGGTAAGTCGTAAAATGGTCCTCCTGAGTTATGTGTGTTCTTAGCATCTCCTACGCCTTCTGTAAACAGTTAAGAAGTTTGTTACTCACAGCTCTCCTCTATACCTCGGAAATATTTAGAGCCGTGAGCTACAAACTTCTTCACAGTTTGCAGAAGGCATAGGAGATGATCACAATACATTTAACTCGAGAGAACCATTTTTCAACTTAGCGACTATTCTCGGTGACCAACATTATCTATGTAGATAATGGTAATCGTTAGTAGCATCGATTAAAAAAAGGAATGCGATAAAAATAGAAAAGTAAAAGGAATTTATTAATATGCTAATATTTTTAATATATTTTCATATCACATGCTATTTCATATCGATGTCGTTTTTTTTAAGAAGGCGTAAGCGCCGTTTAGCAAACTTTACAGGAAACATTTCTGGATTATAATTACAGGAAACGATTTTTCCCCAAATAACAATTTTTTTTTTTAATTTGATTCTATATTGTATAGAGAAGGAGTTAACCTAGCAAAATCTTTATAATTACAATATATTTTAAAGAATTCTAGCACTGGTTAAGGCCAGAGTGACGAATGAGAGTCGTTAGTTTTAGGTGCTCACGTCATCAATATTTTGGACCATTTCCAATTTTTTTTTTTTTTTTTTTCCGATATATCGTAAGCCGGAATCGATAGAGGTGGTTTTTACGTCACTAAATCAATTGAAACCTAAATTTCGAATTTTTTGCGCTTAAGCCTTTTTCAAAAAACGACATCAATATCAATATAGTTTCTCATTTTATATTATTTGTAATCCTTCTTTATGTATACTTTTTTAATGATTTTGTATCTTGTTTTGCTTAATCCCGATGAAGGCTTACAAATTAGGACGAAACGTCTACGCATATTAAAACAGTATATTACTTCACTGTGTGTTTCCTAACCATATCATTATGACGGCAATTGATTCCGTAGGTCTTGTCCCTTTTATAGCGATATTTAGCCAGATTTATTTATTGTTACATTCTCCTTTATGCATATATTTTTATTTTATTTTGTTCTGAACAGAATCATTATCTATAGGAGGAAAATTTCTTTTTTAATTTCTCGTTGCCCATTTATTAACCGAAGCAGTTATGCTGAGTGTAGTAGTCTACTATGTGAAAATTATAAGTTGATAGATACTGTTGGGTGTAATTTATCTAACATTCCCTCGCAGTTATTTTCTTGAGTGTTGTATTTGAAGAAACTACCGTTTTGGATAGGACTTCAATAATAGGTCTTGGTATATATTTACGAGTTACAGATATCTCTAGCATCACCTTTAATCTTCCTTTTTTTTCTTTCTTTTTTTTTTTACTAGCTTAGGGTTGTTACAGGGTGTGAAGAAGTGGAGTGGCACAAAATGAAAATAGTAAAAAAAAAAGAAATAAGGGAAATGAGAAAAGAAAAGAAAAAATTCTGGAGAGGATCTTATAATAAATGGCCTGCCGGGATGAGGCCAGGTAAGAGTTATTAGCATGACAATGGGTGGGGGATGGGGGGTAATCCTCCCGTTTACCTGGGGCAGTCTCTTCACCTAGCAACTGGCACCTCCTGGGCACTGACTGTACTGGGCCCCCTCACGCGTTTTTCACACCTACCTCTCTTCTCACCTCAGCTCCTCTCTTCCTACACTTATTCCTTTATCTTCTTTTATAGTATTCCGCTGAGTGATTATTTTATTATTTCTCTTTGACCAAGTTATAATAGTCGAAATATTCTACGTCCAGATTTTAATCTAGACGTATCCTCAAAATAATACGAAGAATTTTTTTATTTTTTTTAAATGACATGAAGACAAAATAATTTATTGAAAAAGACAAGGACTGCAGAAGTGGTTGCCACTATGATGTTATTTTTTTATATTTGATGGTCATCCGAAGACATTTCTCAACGGAGGCGGATCAAGAGGTAGTTTTTCGTTGGAAGGGAACTATCAGCGTGACCACAGAATTTGTGATACTCATAGAACAGGCAGGGATTATGTCATACATTTTTTATTTATTTCTTTTTTAAATTTTTTGCTTCTATATATTGTTCCTTTGAGGCGCCAACCATTTTTAATTTGCAATCCTTGCATTATTTATAAGGATGATAAATAGAATTATGGGATTGAGTTGTCTTATTCTTTGTCACGAGGGATTGACGGGATATCACAATAATTATTAACCCAATGACAAATGATACAGTTTGAACTGATTTATAACTATTTTGACCTTGATTAGGATTCTATTTATAAGAGCCCAGCGACATAACCACTGGACCATATAAATAGGTTTCGGATTCTCATAAGGCTTAAAAAACTATAAATGTTTAGCACATTTATTTTATTTAAATAAAAAATAAATAAATAAATTGAAGACATGAGTGGATGTAGGTGCCATGTGAAATCTTTTTGAAAAATGATTTTTTTAAACTGATCATTGCGTTATGTGCTTATATACGCCTTGTAATATTAGCAACTCAAGATTCTTGATTAATCTCATGATTTCTCAGTGAATTGGATTGATTAAGTCTTTAAAAAAATAAGTTTGAGCATGCGTAAACGAGAGTAGGGGATGGATTTTGATAAAATTCATACTGGACCATTTCTGCACCTATTTCCAGCTTTGGGCCTAATCGGATGTAAGCGAAGCCAAACTGCACAAACCCTTAAAATTTCTTAAAAATCGAATTAACGATATTTAAAGGGAGAAGTTGGTCGGAGGGTGCGGTCAAAGAGTTACACTGTTATTAGTAAACTTATATATTTTATGCCGACGTTTCGGCCTAAGTTTTAGGCCATCTTCAGGGAATTTAATGGAATTAACGATAGTAAGTGTTATCTCCTTTACATGGATTTCACAACAGACATACCCGAAACCAACTTGTCCTTGATGTCTAAGACGTAAAACGAGTTAGAACATTTCCGATTTTGAGGTCAAAGGATGTTTTCATTTCAAAAACCTTTATTTTTAATTTTCTTAAAACTTTAAATTTGTAACTACGCCTTCATCGACTTGTGGCTTCGATTTTCAGTTATTTAATTACATTTGACAATATCGACGATTGATTTATCACAAGGAGAGCCAAGGTTAATTTACCTCCTACCTAATGAATGATAATTTGTCACAGTTACTCACGAGTATTGGGTACTAGTAGGTATATTTTAAATTCCGCCGTTTTTTATTTTTCTCTATGTGATAATTTTGGGAGGGGAAATTCCCCCTTCCTCCCTTCCTGTGGATCGGCCACCGTTTCTCAATATCATTTTCTTCACTTTAGTAAACCTAAATAAGACGTCATGTTGTCATGTCCTACAGTATCCTTTAATAACGTTCCGCCTATCCCTGTAGAACAGATCTGCTATCTAGAATGTCATCTGGACAAGCAATTAAAATGGAATCCTCATGCAAAACTAAAATGGCAAGATACTGCTCGTCATTTCTTTCTATTTCAGCATTTACTTCAGACCTGCGCTTACAACTTCAAATCCATGAGAAAAAGATGATCATTTTGACCATAATAGTAGTTCCTCCATAATTATCACGAGTCTCTGTTTAAAATATCAATCGAGCATATTCCGAATAAATTAAATAAATTAGTCTGGGATTGAAATTGAGAATTTTTTTTTTTTTTTTGGAAAGAAAATCAAATCATCCCTAGATTTTTATTTTTATAATTTAATTTTTTTTTTTCAAGAAATAATTCTGATTTATTTGGCAACAGATTAAAAATCACCTCATAATAATTGTTTTTCAGTGAAAAAAATTAAATTAAAAATAACTCTTATTTCTGAGCGTTATTTTTTCTGTTCAAAATAAAACTCAAAACGTTATAACCCTTAAAATTAGAGCTAGCTAATTGAGAGTGGTTCTATTTTATTCAGCGTTTAAAAGAAAAACTATTAAAAAGTCATTTAACTTTTTTATTAATACGATATGCTGAAAAATAAACTATGGACAAACCAAATATAAAACGATAAAGAAATCAATTATGTTCTTTTTGTACTTATTTGATCTTTAATTCTTGCTTATTGTTTCAAAATATGTTCAAACAAGTTGTTTGCTTCTATTCACACAAATGTTTATTTATATCATCATTTATTCAATATTTCTTAAATACTCCCATGAATTCCATCTTTTTTCTCCATATTATTGATTTATTATTATTTATTGATTATTGATTTATCAGTTGAGCTTATGAATTTACTCAAATGGGGCCTGAAAAAAAAATAATATTTAATTGGCTTCGAATATAGTTCAGAATGTCGCAATAACTAGTCATAAAACTGCGAAAAGATTCTGATTTGTATAATTAAAAGTAAACAGCTTGTTTTATATATATATTTTGTATATTTTATAAATATATTTTGAAACAATGGGTTCAAGATCAAATTGATCGACAAAATATAATTGTACCATGAAGTAAGGTTTTATATTTGGTTTGTTAGTAATTTATTTTTCATTTCGTTTTAGTAAAAAAAAGTGGTTAAATTACAATCTTTTAATAATTTTTTTCACGCTGAATAAAACGGGACCCTTCTCGATTCGCTTATAGCGTTTTGGGTTTTATTTTGAGTAAAAAAAAAAATATCGCTCAGAAACAAGGGTTATTTATACCCTAAATAAAAATGCTATAAAAGTGATAGTTACTGAAAAAATAATCAGTTAATGACGCTTGACTTTTATTTCAAGCTCATATAAGTCATAAATTAACAATTAATTTTTAACAAAATACATAAATTTTAACTTTTATTTAAAAATCCTGGACGATTTTTATTTATTTTTTTAATACAAAGAAAATTATCGTTTTATCTTTGAATATGAGACTGATGGAAACACAAAAACAACAAGGGAAACCCCTCTGAGAAACAAAAACTTCAAAAAACGTTTAAAGTAAATTGAAACATTTGATTCCTGTAAGTTTTTACTGAGTTATTTTAAAGTATATCCATTTTTTATCTGTTGGTCTACGGAAAACTCTCTTCATTACCGCAGTTTAAATATAAATTATGAAATCAAAATGTAATCCAAGTCTTATCCGACTACAAAGAGGTTGATTATACATAAGCCAACGTCTGAACCATTAGCTATGCTTAAAAGATTTACAAGAAAGTAGCAAATCTTTACTTAAGCTATTGTTTATTTCCATCAGGCGCCAGTCGTTTGATATCTCGTGACAAAAATAAATGCCACCTTCAAACTTGACCTATATACCTCATTCACTGCGCAATTTACGTGTTTATATTCTGAAATATTTTAAATCATAACGAAGTTTGTTTTTAATTCGAAATTTGTTAAACTCAGTACTCAAGATAAAAACTCTGCAAATTATTATATTGTGCTTTATTATTTCTAAATATTTATATCTCCGAAAAATCAATTTTTTTTTTCATCATCAAATTAATTTGGTTTGATTTTTTTTTTAATAAGGCTTTGTTTTTGTTGATTTTTTTTCATAAATGACCTGGACGTGGGCTTCTGAAACGTTTAATCGACCGCCATTTTGGAACGAGATGTCAGATGGTGATGTAAAGTTCAGAGGATCATCATGATTGTGATGCCCGATCTCTTAAAAATCGGTCCAGTAGTCTCAGAGAGGACAGATTTTTTATTAATTTGGTTTTTGAATTCTACTTATCTTGAAACGTAAATTGTTTCCAAATTTGAGGGAATTTTAATTTAGGGAATGATAAATTATTTGCCACTTCTATAAATTTGTTTTATTGAAAACTAGTTTCGAATGTTATGCATTCATCTTCAATTCTAAAAACACAAAAAAAATTCAAAAATAAGCAATTCAAAATATAGTTTGGTATATATAGATTGATGCTTGATGATTGATGCTTCTATACCATCATGCGGATGTCAACTGAATTTTAATTTGTTTTTTCTTGGTCGATTACAATGGTTCATTATTGAAAATAATAAAACCAAAAAAAAATGGGATACTATAGTATGGATTTGTTTTTTTCAGGGCACGAAACTGTTATTAATTTTTTTCAAATAAAATAATGAGAGCATTTATTATAATCTCACCTAAAGGTTCTAACGAGAACTTCTTAGGTTAAAGGATCTCAAAGAACTTTTACTATATAAGATCTGACCAAAAAGTTCTCGTAAGAACTTATAATAAAAGTTTTAACAGTTCTTGCATGAACTGTTTCTACAAATTCTAAAAAAGAAAAAGTTTAAGTTAAAACAAGAATTTTTTCAAAATAAAAGTGCATAGTTATTTTGGAGCCGGTTTTTTTTTTTCGTATATCATTGAATAGCACTTATAAAGCAGAGTAAAAATATTTCTTTTTTTTTAATTACCTTATTGCTTAAGGTAATTACAAATTTAAGATCCCTAAATCTCCAGTGCAAAAAAATGCCTTCAATTTGAGAAGTCCTACAGGTTAAATATTTATTTATTCTTAAATTATTTATTTTTATCTTTTAACAAATAAATCGATTTGTATTTTTATGCGTTTATTTTTTTTCTCAGAAAAATAAAATTAGCATAGACTAGAAATATTAATTATAATGTTTTAATTATTATAGATGTAAATATTTAATTATTATACAAGTGGCTAATTAATTGATATTCGTTACGCTTTGATTGAAATGTTGAAACTGTCGTAGTCATTGACGTTCTTTGTTCTATTTGTGTACAATGTTACGTAGGTTTTATTTATATTTATTAGTCTGCGACTTAAGTTTGGTTAACCAACACGATACGGTTGCTAATTCTGAGTCTAATTCCTGATTCGATGAAGTTAATTATTTAAAATTTTATGTAGCAAATACAAAATTAGGTACCTTTACTTTCGTCATAAGCTAAGAGGCTCTAACTCCTGAGTTTATTTTGTACCCGAATCGTTCTAAAAGTTAAAGCTTTTTATGACAGTAGAAAGCCCTAGAACCAATAAGTAGGGTCTAACCATTGTATTTAGGGCTTTCTAATGTCATAAAAAGGCGTAGCTTTTAGAGCAATCGGGTGCTATATAAAGATGTACGTTTTTTAAAATTATTTGGAGTTAACTCTTAGTGATATGCGTACCCTTATCTCCCTCCTCCATTAAACTGAGTACCTGCTCGAATACATAAATATATATTAAATAATATGCTCAATATGCTTAATATTGTGCCAGAGGTTTTAAATTAAATAATGATAGTAACAACACAAAACCATTCTAAAAGCGCTTATTATTTATAAATTATTATTATTTATAAATTTCTAATAATACTCCATATTTTCAATTTAATATTATTTAGAATAGAATAGAAAAGAAAAATAAACTTTATTCTGGGACTAGGTCCCTTAAGAATAACAAGTATGTACATGTAAAAAAGATAACAGAAAAAATGTCTGGCCAAAGACTGCATTCATTAAGGTCAATTAATATTTACAATAATCTCAATTAAACATATTAGTAACGAGAAAAAAAAAAGAATATCCTTCTAGTAAAAAAAAAAAATAAACATAATTTTACTGATTAAAAAAAAAATGAAAAGAGAAAAAAAATATAGAAAGAGAGAAAAACCTAAGAAAGTAAAAATAATATGAGTAGAGCAATCCTTAGTTAAAACAACATTAAAAACAAATTCTTACTTCTAAGAATTTCATTCAACTATATAACAATAATGAAATAATTCACAAGCTTTGTATGATACAATTATAAAGAGAAACAATCATTTACTACTAATCAAGATATTGATCTTGAATTAAAATTTCATGAATTGACAGCGTCTGTTTGGGAAGTGATGAGGTGTTGAAAAAGGTGGGATTTGAACGAGGAGAGAGGAGAAAAATGGCGCATATTAGACGGATATTTACTTTTTATTTTTATTTGTTTTTGTATACTCGTATAATGAATGCATATGGCACAATTAATGAATGTTCTTCATGGTTGAATGTCCTACGTTAACTATAATTTCTATATTATTTTTTATGAAAGAATTATTTTGTATTACTATAATTTTACGTAATTATGCGAAATGATTTCTTTCTTTATCTTAAGTTTTTTATTAGAATTTTTTATGCATCATTATCGTCGAGATTTAGAGATATTTCCCCATCTTCAGTTAAAATCTCTTGTATAATCCATGTTTTCTAGCACTAATTTCAATATCATAAACTCTTTATGTTATAATCAAATAGTAATAATAAGTATTATTTCATGTTTATTTAACCCTCACTTCTTCTTACGTATTTTCGAATAACTCTCTTCTTATTCGGCATTCCTATTTTATTTGTCACAGTGCTATATTATTGGGGGTTGGATTTTGTACTATGTTAGAGTATTAGCACCAAATTTTAAAAGCTAATTAAAAAAATAAAAATAATTATTTTAAATAATTCTTATCCCAAAGATTAGGTATATTATTACGCGAATTCTTTACTCAAGTCTCTGATTTCGCAGCTGCATTTTAGCACTATATTTGGCATTATTAAAAATTATTGATATTATTATAGCTTTGTTGAAGAAAAAAACCCTTAAAGGTTACTTGCGTCTGTAGAAAGACGAGGTTCTTATTAGTGAAGATATTAAAAGTTATAACAATATATTTACAATAAAAATTATTTATTGAATCCAATACTGAATATTTTCTTTCGATAACTCTAAAATACCAAATCCTTGTTTAATTTTTCGAAGCCGGAAATCACCATACCACAGATCATAACTACTTAATAATAATATTGAAATATTTGTTGGCACATCATATTGTTTTTTAAATATATTATTATTAATTACATAATTTTTTAATGGGTGTCTAGCCTGTCTAATATTGGTAGGCTGGCTAGCGTACCCTTTGTCAAGTAGAATGTTATAAATACCCTTCGGAAACCGTCTGGAATAGCGCTCACAATTGCAGCCAAACCCTAGTCTGTCATATTTAATTTTATCGTCGTGATGTCATATCCTTTGAGTCTCCCTTCAGTTCCTATTATATATATATATATATATATATATATATATATATATATATATATATATATATAAAGTTTTTGAGGGTCTTGAGGTTCAGTCAATAAATACCACTTTATTTTGGCGACGTTTAGAGACTTTATTGTTCTCATATTCATGCTCTAACAGTTAAAAAAACTTTTTTTAAAGAAAATTTATTGTAAATAATTATTAGACATGGTGTTAATTTCTTTCTATTTACTTGTTCTTTTCAACTCAATTTCATTATAATAGGTGAATAAGTGTTAATTTGCATTCTATTTGTTTATAATTTTAATGTCCAATAATTATTTATTATAAATTTTCTAAAAGCACCCATTTTTTCACTGTTGCATGAATTTGATAACAATAAAGTATCAAAACATCGCCAAAATATAGTTGTATTTATTTACTGAACCTCAAAAAACTTATATTGTTAACAGTCGAGAAAGTAACTAATATATATATATATATATATATATATATATATATATATATATATATATATATATATATAATCTTTAAACAACTTATGTCACCGAACTTAGAAGTCCAAGAAAAATTGGCTATTATATATATAGCCAATTTTTGTTGGACTTCTTGTTAAAATATAATGCCCCGTGACATAAGTTGTTTAAAGATTTTCTATTTAATAAAGATTTATCAATATAGAAGTTTACGAAAACTCAACAAGAGATATAAATTAATGTTTAGGATATAAATGGGATATTCCACACACGAATCCTCGTGTCTCTAAAATACCGGTAAACAACTAACCAGTCGACGTTTCGGCAAGGGCAAAAAAAAAATGTAATCACATATATTTATACATAAAGCAGCACATCTCACATTAGCAGTTTAAAAAGAAACATCAACTAGAGGCAGTACTCCGCTCCAAGTCATCTACATGCATACTCTTTGATATAGAACTACAAGATTACTTAATATTGCATTGTACTTAATTATAAAACAGGGCACTGGTGTTATATCCTCGTTGGTAGGGGGCACATTATTCATTAGTATCGTTTCACTTTGTCAGTATAAAATATCTTTGAAACTGAAATGAATTAAGAAACTTTTTATGAAATTTAAGCAGAGGATTTTTTAATATTTACATACCACCCAGAGGCGAAAATAGTTGGCAAACGCCAAGAGCTTCGGCCCATGGGAATGTCTCGAATTGGAGACGGGGATTTATATTTTCTTTTGTAAGTACATACCTAACTTAAAAATGTTGTCATCTACTTCCCAATTTAAAATTATTGAATTATGTTGGGGAACAATGCAAAGTTTCCCTTTCTATTTCACACATCTAAATTTATGTAAATGCTGGTTTTGGATGGCACCTGATACTGGAATACCGTAGATTCGGGACACACTGGAGGCATTATCTAACTATAGCCTCCTTACAACCTGTTAAAATGTTAATTGGTAATTTTTAAGTATTTTGAGCATAACATAAAAATAAAATACAATATCAAATCATATTGTATATAATTGTATTATAGTGTAACAACTAATAACTAGCATTGTATTATTATGTATAACATACAGCCACATCTTCAAACTTTATGTAAGAAGCTTAGTTGCCATGGGCCTCCAAAATCATGTTTATGCCACTTATACAACCCATAATATTTTTGTTTATCATATATTTTCTTAATATCTTAGTGAAATTTACACCTTCATTATTTGTGAAGGAATAAAATGTAGTTACCTCGAAGCTATAAAGGGGCAGAAACTGTTCGGCGAAGGTTCTAATAGAGTACGATTTACGACGTAAGAGTTTAAGCCTGGAACGTGCTCAACTCAGTCCCACGAGAATAACCGAGTAGCTACTTGACTCAAGTAGTAGTCGCACGGCTTAAGAAACAGAGATTAAGGTTCTGAAGAATTATGTAAAAATGTTTTATAATTAATTAATTATTATTATGCTGTCAGATTAAATTCTGTTTTAAAAACGTAGCCCACGTTACTTCATTTTAATCTTAAATATCTGTAAATTTCATTGTATATACTTTAAGTTTTTTTTCAAACTATAAATTTGTAATTTTAATATTCATTAAATCACCTCGATCATTTTATTCGACAATTTTTCATTCCGCTAAGATTTTTAAAAATATGGTGCAAAACTTCCATTTACCATCCCGCTTTGAGTAGAAATGAATTTCTGCTGAAGTAAGGCTAGTGAAATTTTAAAAGTTTCAATTAAATAATATAAAAGTAGAAATTATCTTTTCGTTTTTGAACTAGGCTGTTCAAATACACAATCACACACACAGAAGACGCTCAGACCATTTTCTTAGGCTTGATTATGTGGACTCAGAAGACCTTAAAGCATGCTTTTCTGTTAAAAACTCGGATTTGTATTTTTTCACAATCAAAATATATTTTATTGGTAAATAAATGTAAAACGTTAAAACGATTTCTTTCGACAAACGATTTCTTTTCGTTTTTGAACTAGGCTGTTCAAATACACAATCACACACACAGAAGACGCTCAGACCATTTTCTTAGGCTTGATTATGTGGACTCAGAAGACCTTAAAGCATGCTTTTCTGTTAAAAACTCGGATTTGTATTTTTTCACAATCAAAATATATTTTATTGGTAAATAAATGTAAAACGTTAAAACGATTTCTTTCGACAAAACATGCATAATCTTCACTTAATTTTAAACAGACACTGTCTTTCGACTTGATCAAATTTTAAATTGAAGACCGATCGCCCGTGTTTTTTTTTTTTTTTATCTTATCTTTATAATAAAATATATGGTAATACAATTGTATTGTGAATCGTGTTTAATATGATGATCTGAATGGCGGTCAAGAATAAAATAAAATAGTTTTAACTATTTATTTAATGCCGACGTT
This sequence comes from Rhaphigaster nebulosa, assembly GCA_948150685.1. Taxonomy (NCBI): domain Eukaryota; kingdom Metazoa; phylum Arthropoda; class Insecta; order Hemiptera; family Pentatomidae; genus Rhaphigaster; species Rhaphigaster nebulosa. Next base: position 55,410,165 of record OX411312.1, read on the forward strand.
TCGACCCACATTGTAGGCCTTCTTCATCAGGGCTCTACAGCCTACGATGAATTGCATGAGGCTACCTTTAGAAAACTCAATTGTGCAATGTTGAATAATTGGGAATTGTCTTTTTGCATATTTCAGTTCCCGGTCCTGTTGTTAAGTCAATTAATTGTTTTTGGAAAATCTTCGCTTGTATGTTTGATATTATTTTATTTGCTATTAATCCCGGATTTATTTATTTAGAACAAAATGTATTTAAAACTATTTAGAATACATTTTTGAGTCAGTTTAGAGAATAAGAAAGCTATTTGGCGGGAGTCCAGCTCTCACTCTTTTGGGCTATTTTCTCTATTTAATTACCATTCGACAGTAATGACCTATTAGCGGCGTTCTTTGATATGGAAAAGAATTTCCTTCTTGTTTATTCCATGACTTAGAGCTCTTTGACTATTCATATAAAAATCATCTCCTTGATAGTTAGAAATGTTTTTTGGAATGTTGTTAATTTTATTTTTTTTTAAATAAATTCAGTTTATTTATATCATCTTCAATTTATTTTATTCTATTACCTTACCCTTTTTTAAGCGTCATCTCTAATATAATTTTACAATTATGTAATCAATTAATATTTGTATAATTTAATAAAAGGCAAATTTATAATATATTTTTTTTAAATATAATATTATTATGACGGTTAATGAAAAAAATATAAGAAAAGAAATTCACTTTCTGTTCATTCCAACATTGAAACAATAAAAAAGGCTCCTCTTCATCATTAATTTAAAATTTAAATTGTCAATTTTTTTCTATTTATTTATATTTTGTCATATGCTTTGTAAACCCTCTAAAACATTAATTTAAATAATTAAAGGGATTGTAAATATTTCTAGTTTTAACATAATAATATTATTTAAAAAAAAAATAAACGTGCCAGCTAAATCGGCTTCATATTCGTTCTGGTTTAATTTTCATTATCCAATCATGTTTAAGCAATGTGTTTAAATTTTCAAAAATTCCAATATACTAAAAAATAAAGATTTCTTAGATTAGTTTTATTTCTGTTTCATTAAAAATATCTCTACATTTTTTTTTCTAATTTAGTTCATTAGTATTTGAGGCATACCTTGAAAAATTTCCTTATGCCTATTCTTGTCATATCATTCTTTTTATACTTCTCATTCCCAGATTATATTCTTCATATTATATTATATTTTTTAAATCGTATCGTACTGTGAATCGAGACAGAAAACTTTTTATTTATTTCTTTTTAAAGATTATCATACACACTTCCTCTACCTAAGTAATTTTAAGAAAAAAAAAATCTTTATATTCATCGGAACCTACCTAGGTTGCTGTTAGGTTGTTTGGTTTGGTTTACTGGTTCAGAATATACAACCTGTTGTTTATTACATATTAGAATTGGTTTTGATTGGTCCTCATTTTATATTTAACTTTCTCCACGTTTATTTTTAAGAAGAACAATTTAAGGTGGTTGTTTAGCCGCGTAATAAATTGACAAAGCTTATTTTTGTAATATTTTTAAATATACTTATTTTTATATTATTTTTAAAAAACTTATTTTAAAGTTTTGATCGGTTCAGACTATTATAATAGTATGTCTCAATGGACCCAAGCCCATGGAAACAAATGTTTAGAACTATATACTCAATAGTTATAATTACAGAATTGATTGAAAATTTTTGTAAATTAAAATTATTTCTAGTATTTACAGAGTTTTGGTAGATCTTTGCTGCAAGATTGTATAAACAAAAGACAATTTCGAAACTTTAATTAAAATTAAAGTAATGATTTGTAGTTCTTGGTTTTTTAATGTGGCCTTCAAAGAAACTCTTCTGCAGACAATGTTACCAATGTAGCTGAAAGAAATGGTGTGTGTTATGTTAACACTTTAGAATACCTGAGTCTAAATAGTCAGTTAAATTAATGGAGAGCTTGGGTGTGAAGTGCAATACAATTAAGTTCTGAAGAAACTTAACTTCTGAATACACGGTCGGTCCCTTGTAAGTGGCATAGAAGCTCATGCACGTGAGAATGCGGTCTGAACTTCATTACGCCTTTAACAAGGCTGTACGTTGAACACTACTCCGTGTTGATGAATCACAAAGACTAAGTTCGCCGATAAAAAAAAATTTCCTGAAGGGAACTTGTTACTAATATATGGTGTACTTTTTAAGTTACGGGTAATTACCATCTACCCTTGCAGGGGCGTACGCAGAATTTCTTTTCGGTGGGATATTTAATTTTTTTTTATTTAATTTAAATATAATAAGAAAAAGGCAAATAATCACATAGATGTCTATAATCGCCAAATTTGGCAAAACGTTTAAGGATACGAATAAAGATTGGATCAAAATCTATTGCTAAAATTATTACTCAAAATACAAAACTTATGTTAGTGGGTATGAAAATTATATTTTTTTCGTACATTTCGAGGGGACATATCCCCCTGAACTCTCGCTCCTCTGCGTACGCCACTGAACCCTTAAAACGTTTAGACAAAATGACACATGAATTCAAGGGTTAAGTGGGTAAAGGTGATAGATAGGTAACATTTTTCGAGTTCTGATAAAACTAAATTCAAATCACCTTTATCCCCAATAAGGCAGATGTGTATCGTCACTTGGCACCTTTATCATCGCAGTTCTGTGCCAAATATTGAATTTATGTGAATGGAAGGATAATTTTGTTTTTCCAAAATGTCACTTTACCCAACGGTTTCCAAAATTTGCCCATGTGATATTTCAATTATACGTATGAGTTAATGAATAATATTTTAAATTATGTAAGTATTAAAGTATATATATATATATATATATATATATATATATATATATATATATATATATATATATATATATGTATATATATATATGTATATATATAAAAAAAGTTCATCTACATAATCAAATATACAATATATAAGCAACTACTTACTACCTATATACATAGAGGGTCGACTAAATAACTTCGCATATTTTTATGTTATATATAACATTATTCATGTTTCGTTTCTAGTTGTTTCATTATTAAAGAAAAACAAATCTAAAGGATAAAAAAAAATAAATAAAAATAGTAATAATATTAAACACTTCATTTATTTAGTAATTAAAAAAAAAAAAGGTATTCACACATCTTTTTTTTAAACAAGCAATAGTATATTATATCTTCTTCGAAGGACTTAAAAACGGCAGAAACGTCCAACGACGTATTTAATACAAGGTAATATATTCGTCATTCCTTTATATATCCTTTTTTAATACATCTCGATATCTTTAAAAAATATATAATGAATATGTAATTAAAAGTTTCTAATAATCCGTTTCGTTTCTAACTTAAGGATATAAAAATAACATTTTTTTTTTTTTTTTAATTTATTATTTTTAATACCTAGTTTTTTTTCGAGTACTTAGGACTTAACCATTTACTTAGGACATACCATGTATAGACTTGTTATTAGATACTTGCGGTAATAAGATACTACTGTAATAAGAAACTTTTTTAACTCACAGATCAAATATGTAAGGTATGTGATAAGATATAATTATTTTATTAAAGATTCCATTCTTTAAAATATTTTAACGTTCTCCCCTTCTTCTTTTTGTAAGTACACACAAATATTACATAAAGTGTCTTTTGGAGGTCTTAACTATTTTTCTCCCACGAACGCGGTTTTTAAATTTTTACGCATCTCTACAGCACCTTCAAATTGAGTTAGAGGGATGAAAATTTATTTGTGAATTGAGTTGGTGTTTGGTGTATCTTTTCTTTTTTTTTTTCCTCCCACCTCCGCCATTTTGATGTTTTCAATTTTGTATTTTACTGAAAACACAACTTTAGTTGCCGAGCTCTGCTGCTCACTTTTTTTTGTTAACCAAATATACAACCTGTTGTATATTACATATTTGAATTGGTTCTGATTGGTCCCCATTTTATATTTATGTCCTCATTATCCACGTTTATGTTTAAGCAGAACAATTTAAGATGGTTATTTAGCCGCGTAATAATTTTAAGTTTATTTTTGTGATGTTTTTTCGAAAAATATTTTTTAAAAACTTATTTTAAAGTTTTGATCGGTTCAAACTATTAAAAGTATGTCTCAACAAACCCAAACCCATGGAAACAAATTAATAGAACTATATACTCCTATCGTTCTAACCAGTTATAATTCCAGAACTGATTGAAAACTTTTGTAAATTAAAATTATTTCTAGAATCCACAGGGTTTTGGTAAATCTTTGCTGCAAGATTGTATATACGAAAGATTTTTTTTTTTTTGCCAGTAGAGGCAAAAGAAATTGGCTTCCGGTTTTAAAAATATTTTTAATATTTATGGGACGAACTTTTATAAGATTTTTCACAGTAAATTATAGCCACTCTTACCCTCTAGCACCTAATGCCTAGATTTTTTTTCACCCTATAATTCCCTGAGGCGCCTGAAAAGAATATGGTCCTGTGACTAATTTTAAACGGCCATCGTAGGATGGTTATTTCAGTAATTTTTTTTGACGTGGATTAGTTTCATAATATTTATTCGTCTTATCATACTATTATATAATAGGGCAGCTCGTTTTTCGCTTTTTTGTCGATAAACGCAAAAACTACTGTACCAATCTTAACCAAATTTTAACTACACCATCTTCGCGATCCCCGGAAGGTTTAGGGATAATAAAATCTACTGATTTTTCATTATGATGTTATTAAAAAAGTGATTAATAAATTGTTGAGAAAAAGTGTCCAACTTGCGTGCGTGTCGTAGCCATGACAAATTCGTAACGTTTTAAAAACTTTTTAATAAGTGTGAAATTATCGAGTGAAAAGGTTATTTTATGAACCTTGTGGTAAAGTCCGACTTCTGCGAGAGCGAAAGGCTTTCCAAGACCGGTCATCTTAACATAGCCGTTAATCTTAGTCGGATCATCGATGTAGCAGTCCAAGCCAACTATGTCGACGAAGTTATCACCTGGGTAGTAAGCGATTTTGGAACCCCTGCTATGATCGGGAGAGAAGACCCAAAGGAGGTTGTCCAGGCCCTTCTTCTGCATGAAATTGAACAGATCCTGCCACAGAAGCTTGAAGAGGCGCTGTCTCTCTCCGTTTTGACTTTCATCTTCCAGAGCTCCCCACCAGAACCAGTGGTTCACAAAAGGTCGCTGTGGTCTCAGAAGTGTGGTCTCGTGTGTTAAGAGATTTTTGTACTCACTAGAAATAATCAGGAAACAAACGCAACTTACCTGAAACAAAATAAAACTTTGTAAGTGTTCACTATCCTTTATACATGCAAACAATAGACAATAGAGAATACAAGCCCAGAAAATTAATAAATAAACAAAAAAAATTCTAAATGTCATCACTAATTTATTTTTTATTCAGTAATTTTTTTTTTATTTTATCTTTTATTCATACTGCTAACACAAATCGGGATGTAAGTTTAAAATAAAATAGTGTGGAAATGTGAAACTCAGTGCAGTTTATAAAAATTTATTGTCGTAAAATAAAAATTTATAAAATACGCATTATCGATGCAGAAAAACAATTATCGCAAAGCCGAACATACAAATACGTTGGAGTAGTTCTCGTAATGAATGTTTCTCCCATGGAAAATTGTATATAGGGTTTTGATACGAAAGGAATGCAAAACTAGAAACATAACTTATTTAGAAGTCCTATAAATTTATTTTTCTTATGTAATAAATACAATAATTGCATAGTTAATGAAGTTTAATCTTTGCAAGTATTTGGATTGAATTTGGAGTATCCATGTTTTTCTCATGTTTCCGTGTAGTAAAACCTAGGTATCAGTTTGAATATATGCTAATTGGAATTACAAAAAACATTTTATATCTTAATAGCCATTGCAGTGAACTTAAAATTGAATAAACCAGTAATTACAACCAGTAATCTAAATCTAAATTATCCAACTCAAAAAAATAATTTTGTTTATGTAAATGTCTAATTTTAACTTAATACCATTGCCGGGTCAGTTAGTAACATATACAGTCTAGAGGTTCGGCTGTATATGCTACTAACTGATCGAACATGGAGGTTCCTTGAAAAAAATTCGATATATAGAAATTTTTTCACTATTCAGGCTAAAAAAATTACAGCTATTAGGGTTAAAGAAGCATCGAAGCCATTTTGTTTGGAGATAATGATGTAGCAAAGTTAATTTTTTAGGGTTAAAGAAAAATAAAACTGAACGATCAATAACACTTATTTGAAAAATTGTACAATATACATCTGTGATTGCAGATTTTTTTACAAATGTGCATTTATAATTTAATAAGGACGTTTATTAAAAATATGCAAAAATACATAAAAATTAATTTAAATTTTTGTTTTCTCACAAGATAGCTTCAAGTGTCTATTTGTGTATAATTCATCACCGAAGTCATGTTTAATGTTCAGGAGCTATGTTCACAACAAGAAAGGCAAAGTTAAACTGAATTTAAAATTAAAACTTCATTCTATGTTAGGAAAGAGATTCAGACAATTTAGGGGTATTCCTGTGCTTCTTCTTTCCTGAATTTCCATTGTTTTACAAAGCAGTGGAACATTTTTTTCTTATTTTATTATTACTTTTATTATTAATCTTATGTACATAAACTAAGAGCTCTTTTTGATGTCGAAAAAAGTTCGATATATAGAGTTGGATATATGGATATATGGAAGTTCTATTTACTGAAGTTCGACTGTAGTTGTTTCAATGAATGATGGTTTAATATAAGGTTCAAAAATCCTGTGTGCAGTTTTTAATCTGTTCATTATCTCTTATGTACTTCGCATGATTGCTACATCATAGAATACACTTGATTTTAGTAATGGAATTGATTGCATTTCATATAGAACTTATATGAATGCGGTGGCCATATTTCATTTTTATATTATCTAAACGTTTCACCACTTCGTTTAACAGCTCCTTACCTTTCCTGCAACATTACAAGTTCACCTTGGCTATCTAAGTTATCTTAATAGGGTATAATTGAGAATGTCTCTATAATTGGCAGTTATACTTAGCGTTCAGCTCGCTAGCAGAAAGCTCGCGAAGCAGTACTTGCCCTACTCTTTATAGAAGTTTAGAAATCGGCTTTTCTTCCATATATGGTATCTGACCCGTTTGGCCATCTGCTTTCTGTAGAGACACCAGTTGCTTTCAAATATAACACAACGGGAATGACGCAAGATTTATCTCGTTTTTAAAAAACATAATCTTTAAAATGTTAACTTGCTCTGGAAGTGACTCAACACCAGGCCTTGTGTTTTACCATTTTAGAGAGATATTGCTCAAGTTTAATATGAACACCTGGAGAATTTTAAAATGTCTAATTGCACCCTTTAGCCTAGTCATTTAAGTATAAATTTGTAGTTATATTTACTGAAATAAGATTTAAAATAATTAATACTTAGGTTAGCAAAGAAACATATTATTAAGAATTTTAAGTAACATGTTTATCTCTTCTTTATTAAGATTTCTAGATGCATTTAAAATCTATTTAATTTGCATTCAATAACACAAACGTATTTTTTATATATTTTTTTTGTATTAACTATAACATTCACTTAAGTTTATGCGTTCTTCGCCACGTTCTACGATTTTATATGTTAGATATTAAGTTTTCTAAAATTTTTAGCTTTCCAAATACATAAATATATATACACACACACAAATCTTCTTTCCGGAAATTTGTTTTAAACCAGGAAAAATATTTCTCCTTCAGTTAATTATAAATTTTTTATCACGACTATCAATGAGAGACTTTTTTAAAGGTTTTTAAATTGTTCATAGAGTTAAATAATTTAAAAAAAATATATTGTTTAATGTTTTTAATCGTATTTTTATTCTTGTTTCAGGTAAGTTACAGGCAGATTGAATATCGAGTTGAATTATTAATAGAAGCTCAAAGAAAAAAAGTAAGAAGTCTCCTTTGTTTCGTGTTATTTAATAAAGGCATTTAAATTCTTAATTACGTGTTTCATAAACGAATGTTAAAAGTTTACTCAATTCATTAAATTCCTATGCTAAATAAAGCATTTCATAGACTTATGTTAAAAACAGAAGTTAATTAATTCGTTAATTAAGTAAGGTTCCTAATTACACATCAGAGAACATTGTATTATTTAGCATTACTAATTAGAGTATAACACAATGCCTCTTGATAAATAGTTCGTAGTTGTGTCAAGTATTTCTTTTCTAGTAGCAATTATCTAGTAATAATCAATTATACGCTATAAAATTTTCATATATTTTTTTAAAAAGAAATATAGGAAACAGGTGTTTTGTTTTACATGACCCACAATATCTACAGTCTCAGACCAGGGCCCTATTTCACAATAAAGTACAAAATTAAAAGTGCAAGGAAATCATATGTATACTTGCACTTGCACTTTATTATGAAATAGGGATATTCCCTGATAAAATGCTCAAATTTTTTTTAAAATACTCTTAAATATATGGCCTATTAGATAAATAAGAAATATTGGTGGCTTTTTGGCATGTTTAGCGACCGGGCACAACAGAAGGAAATCGTGACTTTGACATACACTCACCACTTTAATAAATTTTTTTCTTGAAAACAAAATTTTGCATGAAGTTTGTATCTTGACTAATTTTAATTAATTTTTTTAAATGAGTTAAAACATTGAGTCAAATATGAAGTGCAGAGTGAAGTGTTGTGGAAAAATCTCGGACACATTTGATGTTGGGACTGGCCTTCCTCTTTAACACAGGTCTCCATGTCGCCACAGGCAGAGTTGAGGAGGATAGAAGCGAGACAATATTTGATAAAACCACACAGCTTCTTGCATATGCGGATGATGTGGCTATTGTTAGGAGGTTTTTGAGCTCTATAAAGGATGTAGTTGGAAAGCTTGAAAATGAAGCAAGTAGAATGAGGCTTGAAATAAATGCCAAGCAAACTAAGATAATGGTTCTCAGAAGGAAGACACAATCCCACCCCCAAAGACATTACACAATGGGAAACCACAGTTTCGAAGTGGTGAGCAGCTTCCGGAACCTTGTATCTACAATAAATAAACAGCTAGAAGAAGTGAAGAAAAGGATTATGTTGGGAAACAGGTCGTATTTCGGGCATGTCCAAGATTCTGAGGATTAGACTGATCAGTAATACCACAAAGTTCAAAATGTACAAAAAACTAATAAAACACGTTGTAAACTATGCCAGTGAAATCTGGATCATTAATAAAAAAAACAGTGATCTACTGGATCGGTTTGAGAAGAGGTTAATAAGGACCAATATGTGAAGATGGAATATGTCGGATTAGGAAAAATAGTGATCTGTATAATAAATATTAAGACTTAAATATCTTGGCCAGCATAAGAATTCAGAGACTGAAATGGTTTGGTCATATAAATAGGATAGAAGACAGCAGGATATGCCAAGGAGACTCTATGAGGGCACACTGGAGAGATAGTATACTACAATGCATACGGCAGATGAAAGTAAATAGAATCCATGTAAGGGATAGAGACAAATGGAAGGCAGAGGTTGAAGAAACCAATGTCTGCTATATACCCCTGTTGAGCTAAGAAAGAGGAAAAAGAACAAACATTGTTTTATATATATATATATATATATATATGAAATATTATATGAGCCACCAAATAAAGAATTTTTTTTTGTGACATGACGGAGTCGCCCTTGTTCTACGGAGCTCCTCATATGATGTTTAAATTCTAGATTTTTTTGTCTGAAGTGGTTATCATGTTAATTATTATGCAATCTGTTGTAATTTTCAAATTATTTGTTTAATTTTTTTTATTGAAGATGTGACGTTTCAGTAATTTGGTAGTCCTGTATATGCCTGAATTCTGCGAAAAGTTGACAGGTTAGTAATCAAGTTCGGTTTGAGAGTTGTTAGGTTTTCGTTTTGTAATCTTTCCAATTATAACCTAATATTACTGCAAACTTTATCCTCTCTCTCAGAAGGGGAAAAAATAAAATAATTTTAAATATCTTAATCGCACTGCCGTCCACAAATATAATCTTTCAATAGTTTTTAGTTAATTTTGAAGAAAAATCAGCGTTTGGAATAAAAATGTATTGTATTTTTTATAATCACATTGATTATATAAATTTGTATTACTTCAGTTTGTTTATTTTATTATTTGTTTAATTTATTTTTACCTTATTATCTTTATGATGCTATTTCCTCTTTAATGAGTGGCACAGGTTAATAAAGGAAAAGAAACATCATTAATCATATCCGGATTAGTAATTTCCGCTCCCATATCATCATATTAACTTAAAAGAAATAAAAATTCTAAAATGAAATTCTTGCGTACAAGTTTTTCTGATACTTAAGTTCAACATGTACCAATGAAGAACTGAAATATGGTTTACTACAAAACTGATACATCTAACTTATTTTACACCTACGAGGTGCAGATCTTCAAACCCAAACATAATTTTGTGGCTTATAAAACTGTTTTTTAACTGGAAAAACCATGTCGATATCAATTTTCAAACACGAGATATAAAATAAAACATTTTCAGCATGTTTTATCTTTTTTTTTCTCAGCTTCTAGGGCCCCTTGGACAAAACGGTTGGATATAGGTAGAATTTTTTTCAATGTAGAATCACCCAAAAAATCGGCACTCCCCTCGTAAGACAAAATCTCTTATCCAGATTTTCAGCCAAATTAGCCAACTCTTTTAACCGCTCGCTCGCGCTTTTTCTAATGATTTCAGTGGGGATATATGGTGCATATATATACATACATACTGCAAGGTTTTAAACGGTAATTTAATTTAATTATTTAAAAAATTCGCAGAACCCTTGTCGCGTACTTCGGGCACCCACTTTGAGAACCACTGCCTTAGATCATAGATAAAATTGAATACTTTTCATGTTTCATCAGACTTGATGGCGGCATCCAATGCCTTGAAGATATAGAATTTAATCCACGGATTGTAAAATTTTCATTATTTTTTGTAAAAACGGATTTTCCTCCACTTTCCTCTTTTTGTTTTTTACAGGATATCGTTCACTCCATTGACTCAACACCTATGAGCACAGTTGTCCCTTCTATTCTCGACAATCGTGAAGGTACAGGCAGTGTGAAAAGTATTCCTGCGGAGGAGCTGAAGTCGATATTTCCTCTGACATTCACTCACGCCTTAGGCCTCTCGGATCTGATTATATAGCTCCCCCTCATTCGTTGGTCGGACTTTTTTTTCCACGTCGACCATCCGTGTAATGCCCCTGCCTCCAGCCCATGCCCGGAAATTATTATATTTCTTGCCTTATAACCCAACACCCTCCCTCATAAAGTAATTTAGATCTGAATGCTTCGGAATTTTATGGTGTGCCGTTATGTCTAATTTACATTTCCAACGGCCCATCTAGACATTTTCGTTATCGTTATTAAATTATCCATGTTGCATAATTTGTCATAAAGAATTTATTACATATTATAAATATTATGATACACTTTCTCAGGCAATACAATAAATACTCATTTTATCAAAAATGCTTATTTTATTATAACTTTCACTTATCTATTATATGATTTTTGTCGATGATATCAGTTAGGTCTTATTTAAACTATCTCAATCTTCTAAAAATATTAAAATGTATTTTTTAGAAATTTAGGAAACAGTTGTTTTGTTTTAGAAAAACCACAATACCTACAGTCACATGCCTGATAGAATGCTCACATTTGTTTTAAAATACTCTTGAATATATGGCCTATTAGATAAATAAAAAATTATAGATGTCTTTTCAACAGGTTTAGTTATATTGTTCGAAATATACATTCGATATTGTGAGTTTTTATCTTTTTAATACATTTTTATGCTGGTTGAAATATTTTTTCCACTTCAACCAACAGCTTTCAATTTTTTTTAAACAGTCTTTCGAAATAATACGTTCTTTCGGTGCTACTTGATCGGGTTCATCAACTATAATGACGATATATTCCAAAGGCACTATGCACGGATCTTCTCTTTGAAGTCAATAAAAAAATGCAGCAGGTCCTGAAGGGTGTCATTACAAATTTATTACGTGTTATAAATATTATGATATACTTTCTTATACAATACAATAAATATTAATGATAAATTTATCATAAATGATCATTATACTTCCATTTATCTATTACTATTATATGAGCTTGGTCTATAATATCAGCTACGTCTTATATTCATTGAAATAGTCTGAGAGGTCTTTAATGCCAAATTTTCAAAATGGGTTCTCGTAAATTTCCTTTAATTTTGTTTATTTGAAATAATTAACGGTCTCTTTTTGTTAGTTTTAATAAAAATATAAACTAAGTTGATTATTAACTAAAGCAGAAATATTTTTCAACGTTGAAAAAAAATTTCCGTAAATAAGAGTAGTAATATTGATCAATAATATACCCCTGAAAAGCTAAAGATTTTAAGAAAATTATATATATATATATATATATATATATATATATATATATATATATATATATAGAGAGAGAGAGAGAGAGAGAGAGAGAGAGAAGATTTAGAAAAATACAAAGCTGAATAAGGTTATAAAGAGTAACGAAAAACGCATAAATGTAAGTGATAGTTGTGGTTAATAAGGTCCACTTTTATATTATTTAAATGTTTCCATGAAAACCAAATAGAAAATTTGGGAATTTACTACAAGTAGCGTGATAAGGGAAAGTTGTGTGATGACCGTACCAGATTTTTCCCATATATATATATATATATATATATATATATATATATATATATATATATATATATATATATATATATATATATATATATATATTTATAATTTTTAAAAAAAAAAACAGAGAAAGTTAGCTTAGAGAATAAGTGAAGTGTCAAAGTTTTTGATTTTAAATACGTTGTGCCATCTAGCAATTATTAAAAATACGCTGCTAAAAATTAAAAATATCTGCTGTGATTTACTAGATTTTTGTATTGTATTTATTTTGAAAAGTAAAACCTCAAATTTTGAGGTTGGGTTACAATTTTTTTTTCCTTGTCGATTACAAAGGTTCATTATTGAAAATAATACAATAAATTGGAACATTCTTGAACAAAAGAGTCACTAAATTTATTTTAACAAAAATAGATCAAAACAAAGATGCTGTTCAAAAGTAAAAAAAAGCTGCAGAAAGGAAAAGAAAATACTTAGGCAGAATCGTTTTTTTTTTTTTTTCATGATTAATCTTCATTGGTTTATTAAATTGTTTTCTTCCTTTCATTTTTTGTTCAACCCTTTCTACCTCGACATCTCGTAACCCATGTTTCTTGTTACCCCATCTAAAGGTATTTGAGATTTTATTCATTTAACTTATGATCCTGGATGCCAGTTATGACGATAGACCACCTACCATCTAGTAAAAATGCTTCGATATCGATATCAACAAAAATCAAAATTGCTTCACCTTTTGTTATCCAAAATGATATTTTTCCATTTATAACTATGCCAATTGCCGGAGATGGGAAGATGACCTATTTCGAGTGGTGTACTTGATCGAATTTAAAAATCTAATTACTCAGTGGACCCAAAATTTGATGCTGATATATTCTCTTAGAGTACTGATTTCCAATCTGCCTGGCACTCTCAGTTCTCTGTCTTAGATTTTGACAAAGTTGGAAAAGAATCGACGTTTTCTGACCGTAATATTCGACCATACCACTTATATAACTGTATAAGGTACACATTTTACGCGGAATTTAATTTAATTAATTTAATCTTTTTAATTGTTTATGTATCTTTTTTCGCTAAGATGAACCGTTATGGAGTTATAGTCCTAAAATTTCGAGGATTTTTGGCTGCTAAAAGTTCTCCCAAGGTCACACATGTTTGCATTTTTGCTTTTTATATTTTTGTACCGATATACTCGTATACTAGCTTAAAAAATAAATACTTCTACCTCGCCTTATGCATAATTCAATCCCTCTAGTGACTGACCAATTATATTCGTGGTATTATTCTAAATGTTTAGTTTATTATTCCAGATATTATTCATTCCAGTTTATTTTTCATTTTTATATTTTATAACTAAACTTCTTTATTACGATGTACACAGTTATGCTCACTACGTTGGAACAGTCCAAGTTGGAAGTCTCGAACTTAACGAGTCGGAAAAAATACTGAAGGATTCAGTACTTGAGCTCGTGTCTCCATGGTTCGTAGTCAGAGGCCCTACACGCTACTGAATTAATCATTAATTAATTAACCGCAATTACTTTTGGAGCTTGTTAATTAGTGCTTTTTTTTTTATTGTATTTAATATCTACATTAGATGTAGAAACAAAGCTGGAAACAAAAATATTCCGACATGAAGAAGGAACGATGCCATTGCGTGATGTTCATAAGATGGGAGATAAATAATATAATAGAGGATAATTTACGTAGGATCCTCTAATTCCCAGAGTTTTCTCTTCCGTGTTCCGCTCCTAATTTGTTTCTTTGAGTTTTTAAATACGCTTTCATGTCACTGGGAATAAGAATATCTCTTTCAAATCCGCTTCTGTACAAGGTTTCGAAGAGGGAATTGGGATTCTTCTGCGTTGCGAAATTAGCCAAGATTTCCCCAGTGATCACAGGTGTTCTCTCAGATAAGGAGAAAAATGATTTGATTCTATGAATAGCACTTTGCAACATCTATTAGCTCTTGACTGGTTTCTAAGGAGTTGTCCTTGTAGGGAAAATGGTTTTCACGTATTCTTATCTTAGATTAACATGACTTGATATTATATATTTTACAGCAGAAAAAAATAGAGACATTCCATTACGTTACTTTATTCTTTTACAGATTTTTCATCTCAGATTGTACGTCATTTAGTCAAAAAGCCATGGCTAAATGAGTTTTATGGATTATGTAATAAAGAATTTATCAAGATTATTCAAATTATCATCATCATATATTATTTCTGTTGGAGAGAAATAATATATTATTTATATTATAAATAAATATTATGATATATAATATATTATATTATAATTATATTTTTATATTATATAATATATTAATATTATATAATATATTATTTATATTATATTGTAATATATTATTTATTATTACCTTTGTTCAGCGCAAGTACTGAACAATTTAACAAAAATAAGGTACCATTTGAAAGATATTTTTACTTAGAATGTGCACGTGCACCTAAAATTGTTACGGATACAACCAGTATTTTTGAATTGATTGATTGGGAAGTTTGATTTACAATTAAAATAGATTATTTTTTAGGAGCACATGTACAAATCTAATAATAAAATCGCTTCTGTGCTGCCTTGTTATAAATTGCTTTAGAGATGTACTGTTGCCGAGCATTCCAATGATCCCGACAGATATGCCATTGGAATTCATACCTTTGCAGTTTCCGATGCGACTTGCATATGCAATGACCTGCAAAGCACATGGACAATGGATACAAGTGTGTAGACTAAATTTCGTAAGTCCGTGCTTCTCGCATCGGACAGCTGATTGGGCCTTTTGATTTAATCCATTAAAACTGAAATGTTTCATATCCAAAAGCAATTCGATAAACAGAATTAAAATTCCTTTTAGTAGCATTACAACCAATGCCGGTTACACCTATGTTGTACCTATATAGGGCAGCAGCTACTAACTAACCACTAGCTAACTAACCTCAAGAGAAGAGAGGTAACTTGACTTAAATGGAAGGATCTAAAACAATTCTATTGGCCTGCTACTATTTTATTCAAGCAGCTAGTCGGGTTACCTCATGAAGTTTAATTGATTCTCTTCATGCCTACCGTATTTAAAAATGATTCTTATAATCGAACTCGTATCTATGGTCTGTATTGTAACGAATTCCTAGAATTAGAGATTGAGATCACATAAATCCAATCCGTGAATAGCTCATTACACACCAATAGTGTAAAAAAAATCACAAAAAATTCATATACTATCCAATATGGTAAGAGAAACTTGTGTATGCGCGCACCGTACCAGATTTTTTGATTTGTCAACCCGAGAAGTTGTAAAAGTTTCCATTAAATAATATGAAAGTATAAATTTCACTAAATATTAGTTCCTTGCACTCTTCTTGCTAGTATTGCACTTCTGTCCGGATTTTTTTTTTTTTAATTATGTGTGTTGTATTTATAACGAAAGTCACATAAGAGCGGAGATATTGCTATATTTAGATCGGTGAGAGAGTGAAAGCCATGAATACATTAATTAATAGTGATGTTGTTGTTGCTCCTGGAAGCGCGGATAAGATAACTCGAGATTCCTGAGTGCGGCGGGCTGGGACTGACGCCAGCTGAGCTATGATTCCGCATGAGTTATAGCTTCGACTCCCTAACGACTTGCCCGGTCATCGGCTATTGCCTCTTCTCAGGGCCTCACCTGTCATTTTGAGTTCTTAAGAGTTAATTAAGGGTTACTTTTAATTACAACTACTTCGTCACCCTATTCTCGTCTACGATAGCTATAAAAATAGAGTTACATTTTGTCATTGCTAATTTGTTACTATAAAGGAAGTTGCTATATTATATTTAGTATATATTATATACTAGGATGAGTATATAGTATATAGGAGTTTAAAATAATAATTCAATATTTTGAATATGTAGTGCCGAACCTTATTTAAGAAACTGTGGGATACATAAATGAATATTTTTTTATTTATGATTATAGATTTTTTAAAAATTCGAGATGGCGCATGATTTACCAATTTAAGAGTCACCTGATTTCAAAAAAGTGATTTATAAAAAAAAAAATGTCCCATTCATTAAATGGTTATATGGTAAGGTGCCCGAAAACCAGCTTAAAAACTCTTGAAAAACCTCAGCACTATACAATTGACTGTTGGCATTAAAATAAAATTGACGGTTTGTGTTTACCCTTATTATTTTGGATTATTATTTTCAATTATAGACCAAGTAACAAAATTTTTTAACTCTCCCTCCCCCCTCAAAATTTGAGGTTTTACGTTTAAAGATACGTAGAATCCAAATATCGAATACATTTTTTTTTTTTATTTTGGTTTTTGTTATGATTTATAGAAAGATGATGAAATTCCTTACACTTCTTAACACTCCCAGTTCGGCATTCTGACGGCGATCATCTTGGGATAAGCTCTAAATTTCTGCTCCGTAGGTGCCTACTGCTTTGTTTCTTGCTTGAACTTGATTGATATCTTGTATAAAGTATTCTCCACATGTTCCTTTCCCGAAACACTCCAAATGCTCATTTGAAAGATAGTCTAATTATCTAAAGCAATACGGAAAGTCCTGTGAATAGACAGACAGTTGACACTCGCATGATGGTATAGAAGGGTCAATCCCTGATTATTTTTTAAATGCTACTATTTGGAAATAATAAACCATTGTGTAATAATTTGCAGCGTTTTTCAACTATAGAACGGGGAGAGGATGGTTATAGTTTTTATTCAACTTCAGAACACTATTTCGGTGCAGTAAGAAATGATATTTTTTTTATTTTATCATTACTATGCGTAGATTTGAGTATTGTTTTATGTTCTAATTCTCCGACCCCGTACGTTTGCTCGTTAAGTTAGGGAAAGCTCCGGGCATTATTTTCGTAGGCAGAGTACTAAATTCGTCCCTCTCAAGTTTTTTTTCAATTCCTCTGACAACATACGAGTCAACTTTCCTGAAGACGAGAAAGATTTGAAGAGGAGAAAAATTGGATTAAATGTACGGCATGTTTAACAAAATTAGTGAAATTTATTTGTGATTTTTGTTTGGGGTAATAGTTAGTCATATTTTTTAATAAAATAATTAATAATCAAAACGTATCAAATATTTCGAAGTAAATAAATTTCGATTTGGGGAATTATTTGGCTTTTATTTGAAATATCCCTGACTTTAAAAAAATAGTAAATTGTCAATTTAATTGAGAGACAAAATTAGGACCACTCTTATAAAATCCTACCATTTAGGTGAGAATTAGCTTTGTGTACTAAGAGGAAAGATTATTTAGTTCTGCGATACCAATATTTTTTGGTATAGAAGAGAGCTGGTTGTGTCGTCATTTTTTGAGGAATTTTAAACTTAATTTCGGTTTTGAATTTTAAACTTAATTTCGGTTTTGTAGAACTGGAACACATTGAATTTCTGAATTTTTCTTTTGGTAACAAAAAGTTCATTTATTAATGTATTTTAGAATTTTATGTGTAGAATTTCGCTCACGACTTCGCTAGGACATTCATTTAGGAATATCGCGAAGATTTCGCCATTCGGTCACAGGTGTTCCTTCTTATAAGGAAGAAAAACATTTGATTCTGAGAATGGAATAATCTTAAAACATCTGTTGTCTTGAATAATTCTTAGAGCCTCGTTTCTTTTTAACGTGGTATTCTCATGTTCCTTTTATGAATTCCTTGGAAAATACGAAAATAATGATTTATAAAATTTACTAGTTATTCGAAAATCTGTGAATAAAAACCGAAATCCAGGACAAAATAAAGATGAGATTAAAGTCGGGTAAATTATTGTTATTTCGCTTTTGCGAAATCGTTTAGTTCGCGTCTTCTTTCCAGAAACTTATAATTTACAACACTATAATACTTCTTACTATACATTTCGGATGTACGAAACATGGCGGCTTGTATCAAGGGAAGAACAATAAATAAAGATTTTTGAAAATAAAGTATTGCGTAGAATATTTGGATTTAAATATTGACTTTGGCTGGTACTGCCCAGGGTTGCGGCTGGCAGTAGACTACTGCTTTGACTGAATAGAATGAGGCATATTTCGTTGGTACTGCCCAGCAGTCTAGGTATGACGTCATGCTTATGCTGCTGGTGCCAACGGTTCTAGGTTGTTATCATGTCGAAGCTGCATTGTTAGCAGAACGCTAACATTCCGACGGTTCTTATGTTACCTTTTAATTTGTTCGGTATCCGAGACAAAATTAGATGAAATGTTAAAAATTTAATAAAACAATAACCAATAAATTTTGTAGGATTTCAACAGTAGCCATTTTAGATCTTATACTAATTAAGAAATTTCACTTTAAAAAAGGAATTTAAATATAAATTCAATTAACATAAAATAATAAAAGAAATTTTAATCTTAAATAAATACTCAATTTCCAATATTGAAAAATCGAAATGTATTTTTTAATCAAACTACTGATATACTAATCAGATAATGGTAAAACATTATCTGTCGTTTCATTTCAATATATTTAATTTAAAAAATGTTAAGGATATTTATTATTGAAATAATCATAATAATTACGGCCATTACTGTCCATAGTAATAAATGTAAAATCAGAGATACACCTTCAATTCTTCTATTTTCTATTTACAATACTACACCACTCTATAGAATTTGGGCGCTAAAATTTTGTTTATTCATATACAATGATTACAATTTTATACAGACGTAACCTGTCCTTATTGAACCAGGCAAAATGGCGTATGTTGATTAAATAAAATTGCTATTAAGACTATAAATGACCGCGTGTATTTCTTCCCTTGCGATACAAATCATTAGATTTGCACCATTCGATTTAAGCCTAACATTCTTGTTTACCGATTTATTAAATCAGGACGTTTTGTGCGAGAGGAATTGGCCGCTACGGTGAGTGAGCAGGTTCATCGAAGTATACAAGCAATAATAGTTAGCGATAACGTTTGTTAAGCGCTTCCAAGATAATTTAGTCAGCCACACAACGCCGAACTGCGTGAACTGTACTCGGTAAATATCATTGAGATAACAGCGTCTCCTCTTAAGCCTTCTTCATGAGATGTTTTTCTAGTTATTTTATATTCCTGTTGTCATGGGAGTAAATTTTGCGATACGTTCCTGAAAGACAGCGTATTTCCATTTAGTATACCTATTTTTAATAAATGTTATTTAAATCGTCTATTGTTGTGGAGTATTTTTACTCCGGATCTCAATATGGTATGGTTTCAGTATTCCAGCGTTCGACCTTGTCGTTGTGTCTTTGTTTTTCCAATGCTTTTGAGTATGCTCTGAATTTAAATTAGTTTACTCAGCCTATGCAATGAATTTGAATTTTGATGAATATAGTTGTCATTCTTGCAGATAATGATGTCTCCTAATATGTTATAATAATAGAAAATATTCCTAAATTAGACTCGTTTTCGATGTTCCTTTTTCTCGAATTCTCCACTACGAAAGTAAACAAGGCTATATTCGATTATTTTTTATGTTGTATTGTTTTCCTGTTCCGGCTCACGTTTCTTCTTATGATTCATCAAAGAAATATCTATTGAAAGCTTCGGGAGTAGATCTAGAAATGTTAGAAATCAACGGTCACAAAATACGTTTAAAGAATAAATAAATAAAATCAAATGATACTGTTTCTCAAAAAAGATTAACTTTGTAATGGTAGGGATCATTAATAAATAGATAAAAAGTATAGCACGGTGTCTATCAGCCTTGAAGAACGAGAATTCTGTTTGAATTTTTCGCGTTATCAGTCAATCATCAGGAATTTTTATATTTTAATCTAATAATTCCATTTTTTCATTAGGACTAAGCAATAAGTGTATAAAATATTGGAAGAGACGTAGTTGTTCTTCTTCATCTCTGATTCTATGAAAGCTTGAAAAATCCTCCTTCCACTAACTTTGTGTGTTTGTCCCTCTCTTTCGAACACGCTCTCATTATATGTTCTGTCTCACCTAACTGACTACCTGTCGCAAAGTGAACTAGGGATGTTATGGAACGGTCAAATAATATATTAGCAACAAACAGTTCCAAGTTTCAATTTCAACAGATTTACACTCCTCATCTTCTTAAAATTGGCCGGTTCACGCCTCACTCGATGAGTTCACGAGAATGGGTTTATCATGAAAATTGTGGTTAAATGTATTCCGATACCTGAATTTTATTTATTTATACTTTTTTTCTACTGAATTTTCTAGTTGTTTTTATTTTTGGTAATGCGTTGAGCTCTCAGTGTAAGAAGAAGTTAAGTAACAATTTTACATTATAAACAAGAATAAAACCTTTATAATTATTCAAATTCATTCTCAAGTCCGAATGGTATATTTTATCATTAAATAAGTTAACCAAATGCAACATTTTATGGTATCAATTTAAATTTAATCCATTAAATTGACCAAAAGTGCTTTGTGTTTGATAATTTTACAGGTCACATCCTTAAAACCCTTGAATGACGTTTGAACTTGTTCATGCTATATCGATAGAAAGTGGAATAAATAAATATAGGGGATTAACGAATTAGTTCTAAATTTATAATAATCTATTGATTGTGAATTCTTTTAAGAAATGCCATCCTGATTATGAATATACTCTATAAAAATGGTCAAAAATGACTATTTGACAAATAATACCCTCCTTCCCCTCTCCCAAAAAAAAAACCAACAGAAAAACCATTTTTAATTAGATAAAAAAAAAAAAAGTTGCTTAAATATATGAATAGTGTAAATACCGATATTTTAGTTGTTTTTTTCATCAAACAAAACTATGTTCAACTCTTTACAGCGATTAGTTATTTTATTATAACAATTTAGTATTCCGCTGAAGCCAAGACACGTAGCGCTCACGAAATTTTTGACGGTTCCTTTCGACACTTTCCAATTTACTGTCGAAAGCCAGACAAAATAGCCGACTAATGCTCGTTGGTATTGTTCATTAAACTTCTCCACATGCAGAAGCGAACATAGTTTACCGAAAGCTATAAGTATTCGAATGTCTTTTTCATGAAGGAAACATATCTCCGCTAGTTGTGCATTCGTTGAAGAAAATCACATATCTAACTATGAAAGTCGCACGCAGACGCAGCCAAACTGAAACAAGAATATACAAAACGATATTTGATGATTTTTTAAAAAGCTTCTTCAAAGTTAGAACTTGAAATAAAATTGATTGATCGCACTTTAGAGGCTTGCTATGTTCTCTGACGATTGAATCTTTATAATTTAAATGTGATATTTTAAGATACATACCTTGGCTGTCAAATTCCATGATTGGCTATGTTTTATTTATAAGAGACGAGATCCACTCGGAACAAGAAATAAATTGTAACTTTTGAAGCGTTTACCTCAAAAAGAATCATTTTTTTTTTTTATTTTGTCCATATAATTAACTCATAAAGAAATGTAAACGCGGAAATAATGGTAGGAATCAATGATCTAAGGATTAGTTTAAAATACTCAATAGTAGAAAATAGTTCGATTTTTGTCGACTAAGGATCCACTGCGCAGCGGACCGGATTGTTAGCGTTCGTTGGCCGTAGTTTGGAGGGAGACTCCTAGTCTAGAGAAATTATAATAAGACAAAGGAAAAAGGTAGGAAGTCTGGCATCCAATTGAATTTATCTCGTTAATTGTTAGGAAGCTATGAAGGGAGAGAGGGATGGGACATCCAACACTGCAATCAGCGGCTTCAATGGTTGGAAAGCTGTTCCGGTTGGAGTTGTACTGTATAAGGAAACTAGCTAGCTTCCCTCCTAACCAGGCCACGTACCTAAGGTTGTCTAGCTAACATTCTACTGTAGCCATTGTATCTCTTCCAATTATATTGTAACGGGATTAAAAATATTTGTAAATCGTTAATTAAAAAAACTCAGTTATTGTGGCAATTATATATCTTACTACGATACCTTATAAAGTTTGAAAAAATTCTCTTACTAGTATTTCATATTCACTTACATGATAATCCTATTTTTGGAAAGCAGCAGTGAAATGCTTATGGGTTCAAACTAATGCCTTAACGATTCTTCATCTATTTATGGGACTAACTTTCTACACTCCATATGAGTCCAAATCCTTGTTTGAATCGATTTTAAGGTAGACTGTGACCAGTTCATAATTTCACTAATCAAAAATTATTAATTTACTGAGAAGGGATTATGGAATAGGAATTTAATTACGAATTTAATTAACACTTAATGATTCTTAATTAAATTCATAATTCATAAATGTTTACTGATTTATATTACATCTAATTTAATATGTATAATAATACCAAACTATATTTTGAATTGCTTATTTTGGAATTTTTTGTAGGTTTAAGATGAATGTATAACATTCGAACCTAGTTTTCAATAAAACAAAACTATAAAAGTGGCAAATAATTTATCAATCCCTAATTACATAAATAATAGTTAAGACATAAATGAAAAAATCCAAAAATGAAGCCAACAGTCTCAAAAATAACATTTTTTTTTATTCATTTCTTTTATTTTTGAGACTCTTGGCTTCATTTTTGGATTCTTCCATTTTTTTTTGTCGTGTATATATATATATATATATATATATATATATATATATATATATATTCAATCGATGATTAGATAAATGTTTAAGTGTTCGTTGCTCTACTTCAGATTTCAGTTGTCTTTAAATCCACCGTTTGTAATCGGTTGTACCTTTGTTCCGTCAATTATTCCTTCAATTCTTACGTTGTCGCCTAATTGTATTATTGTTATTATGAAATATTGAAAGAGTAATGGAGGAGGACTTGAAGAGTAATGATCCGGTAAGTGGCCGGAGAGAGATTTGGATTTGAGAGGCTGTGGTTAATATAATTGGCTGTGAGGCCTTAGGGTTGGCGCCAGGAACCCGTCCTCTCCCGACTCCTTTTTTTGCTTTATTTATTAAAAAGCCATTACAAGAGGCGTGATCCTCACTCCTTCTATATTATAATAGCCCCTAGCCTCGTACATATTCGGCCATTTGCATCTCTCCTTCTACCTGTCCGCTAGTGAATGATATTCCTATAACTCAGTGTTGAGGTTAATTCCTTCGAGTTTATGAGGATGAGGGACCTGAAGATACCAGCTACCCGACCCTGCAAGAATCCGTATGATATACAATCCTTGTGGAATTTTAGGATACCAAATGAAAATATCTTTTAGATTATAGAATATTTAAATTTATTCCAGCAATGGAAAAAAAAAATTGATTCATGTTACGAACTATTTATTGTCCAATTATCAATATTCATTAGAAATTAAAAAATTATCAATTTTTGCTCCATAGCATTTATATTTTTCATAGTTTTTAGTATAAATCTTAGATATTTCAATTTTTTTTTGTCTTCATTTACTTAAAAAAAAAAATGGAGCGATGTAGATTACGAGCATCGGCATTGAATATTCGGGTTTGCTAAGACATATTAGCATTATTGTTATTGTTTGATTTTATGTTTTTAAAAAGCAACCACAAGTATGATATTATACTTGATATGTTTATGGTTTTTTTGGAGGGATAAATTTTTTTTTATTATCAGATACTGAAATATGCCTTAAGGACAATTTTCAATTGTACAATATCTAACAATTCACACAGAAAAAAAAATTAAAGCTAAATAAATTAAAATAAACATCTTAAATACAGGCTTACTTATGTGTTATTTAAATTCTGCCTGAGGAAGCAAGATCGTGGAGAGGGGGAAATATAACTTCGGGAGATCACAGCGCTTCTCTCTCATTCGCGTCACTTCAAATGCCAGTGGATGCTCAGCTTGGGCGATATTATGGCAGCTCAGGATTTGAGTAGAATATCTGGAGATTGACTCCAATATACATATTTAGAAATTATAAAAGATTTCGGAGCCACTGCAGTTTCAACGTTAGAGAAGGATTGTAGATTTGTTTGTAAATTCTTCAAATATAGGAAGATTTTCTAACAGTTTTCCTTTAACTGCAGATAACACTGTATTTATTTATTTTTTTAATTGATTTTAATCGCGTCTCAGATACTGTTGTCGAAATATTCCATGTTAATTATTTTTATAGCGGAAGATAAATCAAAATATTCCAATTTTCAAAAGTGAGGGAGTGAGCATAGTTGAGTGGTGGTGAGGACAAGGGAATATTACAAGGAAATGATAACAATAAAATAAAAAAAATATAGTTTTATTGAAATATCTTTCGTTAAATTATTACAAAGCATGTGAGACAAATTAATTTTAGCCTATTAATAAAGCAACTGAATCAGAGACATATTATATTGAATGAAATTCAATTTTTATAATAAATAAAAAGTGCAATTGTATAAACTTTAAAATATATGTGTGAATGAAATAGTATATAAGGGAAAAAATAATAATAAATAAATCAAAGAATAAAACAATAAAAAATTAATATTGTACTGTGACCCGTTGACATGATCATACACCCCCTCCCCCCTCCAAAAAATTGTATAAGTTATTGGAAACTTGTAACAACCTTTGAAAATATAAATATAAATAATTGAACATGTTATGATTATTAAGAATAAATAAATGAAAGATTTCAAAGAAAATTAACCATTCAAATAACATATTAAAGACAAAGGTAAAATAAGTTGAACCTGAGATAAATACAATAATAATATAAAGGAAAGCAAAATAAGAAATTGAAAACAATTTATAAACAGACATAAGATAATTGCATAATTAGCCCTATTATCCACAAAACATAAACATGCCAAAACAAGTTTAAAATTACAAATGACAGGTAAATTATAAAGGGCGTAATAACCAAATAGTTGATCGCCCAGAAAAAATAGTAACCTTGAATAAATTTTTATAATACATAAAAAGTGAGGGAGTGGTTTTTGTTTTTTGCTTATTCATTGTTTATTGATTAGACCTTAACTTTAGAGCCTCCAAATTTACACTACACCAAATCCTTTAAAACCTGAAGAACTGCAATAGAAATTAATCAATTAACTAACTTACATTTTCTATTCTATGAGCAGGTGAGGGAGTGAGAATTGGCAAACCCAAAGCACATTTTTTTACTTTACATTTCACAGTCATAGCATGTTAATTGAGATTTCTCTCAACATCGATTATAATTTGGTTTCCAAGAATCCAGTAAGGCTTATCAACTGTTTTTCTCAGCTATAGAAGGCGGTGAATTTACTTGGAGCCCATTTTTTGAAAGGAAAAAAAGTGAGGAAGTGAGGTGCATGGCCAAGGGGCAAGCAATTAATTA
Source organism: Rhaphigaster nebulosa (assembly GCA_948150685.1). NCBI lineage: Eukaryota > Metazoa > Arthropoda > Insecta > Hemiptera > Pentatomidae > Rhaphigaster > Rhaphigaster nebulosa. Next base: position 55,436,053 of record OX411312.1, read on the forward strand.
ACTACATGATTATATGACCAATTTATTTTTAGTTTGTGAAACTGCTAAGCTTGTTTACATACCTTTACATTGATTGCGATAGGTTAGGTTTTTTGGCAATTCAACATAGCCAATGTAGAAAATTCAAACAATGGAACATGCGAGGTTTTTTTTAAAGCAAACTTAGATCATGCGCTGTGAAAATCAATGAAAAAATTTCTGCCAGATGCATCAAAAAAACTTCATGGGACTGTGATTTCCTTTTCGAAGTAGGACCCATATAGGGATTGTTCTAAAGGATTAGTTTGATAAGTAAGGTTCTAATGAAATTAACATTATAAATTAAGTGTCTAATTAGTAGTTTAGAGAAGGTTAGAATCTCCTGAAGGCTAATGGATAATGAATACTGAACCGACTGAGAGGCGCCTGAATGACAGGCCGAGGCGTGTGTGGGCGTATAACATTAAGTCCCCATCCTGTCAGTTCTGGTTTCAAAGGAGTCTGTTCGAGGGCTTTGATTACAGAAGACAATAATAAAAGGTTATTCTAGTTGATCCTGATTTTATTTTTAAATAATTAAGAGGCATTAACATCTAAATGATTAGCATCTTTATAAATTATTCATAAATCAATATACACACACACACACACACACCTATGTCTCAACCTATTTTTTTTTATTTTAAAAAGGCAAAAGTAAATATTTAATTATCAAAGTAATCAAGAATCAGCTGCTTTAACAAAGAATTCTCTTCGTTTTAAATTGTCAACAAATTCATTTATTTACACTTTCCCTCACCTATGTATGAAATATATAATAAGAGGAACTATTGTGATTATGAAAAATTCATGTTTTAAGGTCACCCTGCGTCCAAATAATTTAGTTTCGTAAAATGGAAATGCCGTAATGGCTGAGAGTGTTAAGGCCTCTCGTTAGTGACCTCGAGTGTGCTGCGGCGTTGGTTCGAATCCGACCTGAGCGGATTAAAATTTATTTCGTGGTGGCCCCACGAATAAATCTTTAATAAATCGAATGAATCTCCACCTTCCCACTATGGTTAGAACAGTTTGGTAACCTGTTGGAATAGCCCGTCCTGATTGCCTTAATTCCTATAATCCTATTTCCTCCTCGTGTAGGAAAGGGCGTTAAACACCAATAAAAAAAAAGTTCGCAAAAATTTCCGTATGTTTGTTGTTTTTTTATGAAGGTTGGTGAAAATCTTTAAAAAGATGCGGATGGATCCGTTCCTATTGGATTTCACTAAAGTAACTTATTGTTTATTTGAAATAATTAACCGTCTCTAATTGTTAGTATTAATAAGAAATGGTTAAATATAAGGTATGGAATGAATTTTCTAATTAAAGCAGAAATATTTTCTCAGATTCAAAACTAATTATCGGCAGCAATTTTAGTAATATAGAAATAGAGTATATCGTTAGAAAGCTAAAGACTTTAGAAAGTAATAGAGAGTTACTAAAAACGTAATATACGTGATTGTTTTAGTTAATAATGTCTAATATATTATTTGATGGAACCTGAATAAAAATTTTATAATTTCATTAGTCCTAGCTGAAAAGAAATCAATTTCTACTCAAAGGAGGATGATAAGTGAAAATTGTGTAATGCGCGCGCACCGCACCAAATTTTTAATCTTTAGGAAGATCATAAATTCGCATAGGCAATATTTAATGTAAAGTTGATTAACATTAAAAATCTCTTCTTAATTTATTTAATGAAAATAATGTAATTTTTAAAATGTATGAATAGTTATCATCTTAATAATAAACACATTTCAGTCTGATTTGTGGCTTCAACATTAAACATTGTTAATTTATCTTATTTGTTTTGTGCTATATGTTATTTAGTGTTATTTCAGTTAATAATATTTCCGAAACTCCTGGTAATGTCCCTAATTATATAAGGTGTTGCATAACCTCAGCGTTGGCTCATATGTGTGATTCAGTTGATATTGTTATCAGAGTGCTGTTTAATCTAACCTGCGTTTTATCTGCCTTCTTCAGGCTACCGTTTTATGAATCACACACACCTTTATCACTCATGTTATTTTTATAAGTTATATTCCTGTTTTTGATACTTCTGTCTAGAGAATGTGATGTTTACATGTTTGTTTTAATGTCATTCAGAAAATTCTGTTATCGTAACTTCCCTTCTCCGTCAAATCACTTTTAACAGCTCTTACATTTTATTTCCTCGACAGTATAAGACAGAGCAGGGGTGTCAAACACGCGGTCCCAGGGTAATTTTTTGTGGTCCACGATGTTTTGAATAGGGGCATAACTAGCAGGTGGCAAGGTGGCAAATGCCAAGGGCACCAAACTCACTGGTTCCCCATGTTGATCCTCGGAACTCGACTTTACCATCCGCCATTTCGCTTCGAACTGACTGCCGATTATAGGTTTCATACGCCAATATCTCTGCCCCTTATGAAGATAGCAGAAATATGTAATGTGTTTCGGAATCATTTCACCAGTTTTTTAATTTTATATATATATATATATATACATATATATATATATATATATATATATATATATATATATATATATATATATATATATATATATATTTATATATAAAATTAAAAAAAGCTGTTAAAATAATTTCTAAACACATTATATAGTGTTTTGTAATTGAATTTTGTAATTGTAAGTATTTTGTGAAATGATCAAAATGTATAACTTGAACAATATTATTGTTTATTAGTACTATTTTATAATTTGCTTCTATCATAACTTCATTTTAACGATAATTTTTGTTCATATCTCTTAAATAAATTTTAAAATTGTTGCAAAGAAATTATTTCAATGCTCTAACAGCCCCTTTGTTCAAGAAAACTGATTTAGGTCCTAGGTGTTATCGATCTAAACTATCCTCGTTGCTCCTAATAAGAATTCAGGGAAATTAATGAAGATGTAGGCCCTTAGATAATTTCTATCACGTTTTTGGCCACCGGGTGTCTGCTGCAGGAATGCGGTAAGGAATACTGATGCATAGAAGGCGGAGGCTTTGAGTTATTGAATAATTACTTGAGAATATTTGTTTATTCAAACTTATAATAATTATTGCATTACTATTTTAAGTGTGTAACTTATGCAACAGGAAACTATGTAAAAATCATATCTACTTCAGGAGCCACGTTTTTCAGTTCTGTAAACTCTGGAATAAATGGAAGGAATTGATCTTTCTTTTCCAATAGTTAACTGGATATCAATTTTTCTTTTCCTTACCTATATATGAAGTATGTAATAGTTAGGAGAAGTATTGCGATCGTGAAAAATTTCTCGAGCTTTCAGCGAAAGAATACGTTTTAAGGTCTCCTGAGTCCAAATAACCAAGTCTCACAAAATGTTCTGTGTATTATTTCATTATGGGCAACGTTTCGAGCCCAAATTGGCTCATAATCAGATCTTTCATCTACAATTAACTATTATATCTTTTAGATTATACATAAGTGCCGCTTTATCTTTTTACAATTTTCTCTAAAACGGCTTTAACGATTTTGATGAAACTTGCCTTAAGGCTTCTCATTGAAGCCCTTTAACTTTTAGTATATGACGTACGTCACCGAAAAAATGCAGAGAAATTGTTATGACGAAAAAAAAAATTTATTTGTGCATACGTCAAAAAGACAATAAAATTCTCTACAAAAAAAAAAAAATATTTATGTATACGATATGAATCGGACCTGTTTAACAAAGATACAGCGCATGTTATAAGGGTTAAAAGACTTTACCTTAGATGAAAAGCCGAATGTGACCGAAAGCAGACGGGTGCTACCGAATATCCTCCCACCACGCCCCTATCCTGTTCTCTACAATATGCTATGTAATAATATAAAAATAGAAATTATTAAATTAATTAATTTATTTTCAGTTTGACAAAACAAAAATACATAGAACTGTCATGCTGCAATTGTTTAAAATACTAATTTATAGTACTTTTGAGAGAGATGTGAAGAAGTATATGCTTCTGAGAATATTTTAGGTAGTGTTTATGTGAACTCTTTAAAATTATTTTTAAGGATTGATTATTATTATAGGTTGGTAAGGGAAAGCCATGTGATGCGCGTACCGCACCAGATATATTATATTCACGATATTCTGCTTGTTTATTTTTTTTAAATATCAGCAATATATATGTTAATATAATAATATTATATATTATATTATAATAATATTAATATAATATGTTTCATATATGTATACATATATGTAAACCAACCAAATATAGTAAAATCCTAATCAGGCTTTAACATTCACGCTTCCCTATAATTTCCATACTTAAAAAAAAAAAAAAAAAAAAACCGGCTTTCTCCCTCAATGAAGATACGAGAATGATGGGAGTGGTTTAAAAAAAAAAGAAGTTTCTCGATTGCCCTACATAATTCCGACTCGTCAGTTCCTTCACCCATATTTTATTAGATACATCAACTACAGATCTTTAATGCCATCATACTTAATTTATTCCAGGAAAAAAAAAATCGTAGAGTACAAGAATATTTTGATAAAAATATTGTTTAGCAAATATGATGTTATCCTGATTAATTAAAAATCTCGTGCGATGCGCGCATCACACAGCTTTCACATACCAACCCAAAATAATTGTCTATTTTTTAAAATTATTTTAAATAATTCACATAAACTCTACTATAAAGTAGACTAGACGTCCCACATCGAAAACTGTCCCACATTGTCCACCATTTGACAACCTTTTGGACTAAAAAAATTGATGTTTATGAATGGATTCTTATGTAATAATGTCTGGAAAAAAAAAAAAAAACTGATAAAAAGTTACCATTCCCGGTACTCGCGTAGGCTTTATATGGTAGATTTTTCAAAATGGCCGCCGTATATTTTTAGGTTTAGAGCCAATAAATTAAAGTGTTACAATTAGCTTAAATATGTAATTTAGTAACCTTTAAAAATTAAATTGCGCAAATTTTAGTGTACGTATATAACAAGTATTCGTAGTTACATTTTATAAGAAAAAAAATAGTTTAAACAATTTATTTATACAGGGTACAGAAGATAAAAACTAAGACACATCAGGTGCAGATTCTGCGCCTTAAGATCAGCAAAAAAGTTTATTTGAACCATGGTTCGATTCCCCATGTGAAAGCAGGAAATTTAAATATTGTGTTTTGCTTTATTATTTACAATAATGAACCTCTGTAATCGAACAAGAAAAAAAATTTTTTTAACCCTCCCCTCTAAAAATTTGAGGTTTTTCGTTTCAAGATACATAGAATCCAAAAATTGAATTAAAAAATATCTGTCCGTCCATCCGCCTGTCCCACATTCCATTGTAAAATATTTGGTCACTTGGCACTACTAGAAATATTTTCGATAGTGTGTCTTTTCTTACTAAAGTATAATAAAGTAGTTTTTAAAACAATTCTGTGTACTATATATTTTTTGTTTGTAAGTTAAGTTTTGATGTAGTTTCCCATTAAAACTTATAAAAGTAGAAATTATTAACAACATCAATCACTTAAGTTTGTGCGTTTTTCGTCACCCTCCATTAACTTCTTATTTTAGCTAATATTTTTTCTGAAATATTTAGCTTTCCATCGTTATTATAAATCTATATTACTACTCTTATTCCAGAGATTTTGGTTTTCAACCTGAAACAATATGTCTCCTTTAATCAATTATTAAATTCCTTTGTAGTTTCTTTTAGCATTTTTTATTACTAATAACAATGAAAGACTTAATTATTTCAAATAAACGAGATTAATGGTACTTTTGATGAAAGAGAGAGGTCATTTTCAAAATTCGGCATTTAATCTCTGTCAGACTATTTCAGTGTGGTTAAGAACTTTCTGATATTGAAGATCATTTAATTTTACATTGATTTAACGAGTTAATTCAAAGTCATTAGAGCCTTTTTCGAGAAAATTGTAAAAATGTGTAAAATCATTAATATATAAAGTGACACCTTCGGTAAGTCTATTATAACGAAAAAGTTGTAACATCCCTGGTCTATACGTACTTTAAATACATAATTTCAGTTTTGTACAACTTTTCGTTTTTGAGCATTTTGCGAGACTCTGTTATTAGACCTACAACTTTTTTTTTCCAGCCTGGTTTAAAACTGAGACAGATCACTAAATATATGAGCCTGCAGCTTAGAAATGAGTTCCTACTCTTAATAGAAAAACTCATAAAATTGTAGAGTATTGATTTCTGTATCCACTTCCACCGAGCATCGGAATTTAAAATTCGGCCAAGTAACTCTCCTAATCGTCTATGTCCTGATCTATGGCATTCGGCATCGGTGGCGTATGCAGAGGGAGGGGGTCAGGATTTTTTAAATACATGATTTTCATATAAGTTTGGTATTTTGAGTAATAATTTTTTATTATTATCCTGGAAACTTACGCCTATTCGACGATTATAGACAATTAATTATCACTTTCCTTCTCATCAAATCCCTCCACCAAAATTAATTGAAATCTCCCTCCCTCCCATCCTTCGTCCCGAAAAAAAAAATCTGCGTACGCCCCTGATCGGTATATTAGCCCTGAAGAGATATTTTGGATTGCAAAAGGTTGAGCAATTTTGATTTTCAGTTATGTTGTGTGCATTGCCCATTCGCGAAAAATCCAAGTTTTCGACCTCCTCCTTATTAATTTTCATGAAAAAGCAACATTTCAGTTTTTCCTCAATAGGTTTTTCGATTGAATGATCCGTTTAATAATTACACAGGCCAACGATGAAAAAACTTTTGTACTGAAAATACCTCATGCCTATAGTTTTTAGGGTGCTGAATCCAAATATGATATCAAAAAAGCTGTATCACCCACAATTTTAACTATAAAGCTGTTCAATTCTTTAAAAATCGCTTAATTTAATAAATTTAACTATAAAATGTGAAGAAATTGTGGATGATACAGCTTTTTTAATATCATGTTTGAATTCAGCATCCTAAAACCTATAGGAATAAGGTATTTTCAGTACAAAAGTTTTTTCAAAGTTCAACAAGCGACTCATCGTAGAAAAAGCTGCACAAGAAGCTTCAAAGAAAAAAGAGAAAGAAAGTATAGACCAATTCCAGTTGACAAGTTAAACCTGTAATAGCACATTATATCACTGTTTTAATTAGCCACTGTAAATACAAACCATGCTTATGATGTAACATAGTATTTCAATAATTCCCCCGTATACCGTATAGGGGTTTAGATAGGAGTTAATACTATATTATACAAAGCATATTTCTGGAAAACTATAAATGATACAAAAAACTAAGGCCAGATTTAGATTCAGCACATAAAAATCTATAAAGATCAACTATTAAAGTTAAAAAACTTTTTGGCCTGTGTTATAGGCGAAAAGCAAAAAAAAAAGATTTAGAGGTTTTTTGGCTGCCAAAATATCTCCCCATGTTAGCATTTTTATTTTTTTTGGATGTTTACACCGACTTATACAAGTTAATTAAAATCTTCATTTAAGCCCACGTTTTCCATCATACAAACTCTCTACTGATTGGCTTATAAATAAAGCTATGGGTATTTACCACCCAGTCTCATAGATAGTTCCTATTAAACGTTCTAACAATGCCTGTTTTGTAGTCTCTTCACGGTATGCGTCGGACATTGACATGCAGGTGTGTCAATGTGTTAAGAGGAATAATTGGCTTAAAGTTAAATTAAATTAAACCAGAATGGAGAACATCTCTGATTCCAGATAGGAGGGGAATGTGGTGGAGGGAATGAAAGGAAAACTAGAAAGGTCCCCCCGGTCCTTTTGTGAAGCGGGACTGGGACACAATACCAGCCAGAATTTTGAGCGAAACGAGTTCCATCAGCCATGAAGTCTCGGCCTGGCGCCTCCTTTGTGCCCGGCCACATTTTAATACTGACCTCGTCATAAAATAGTCCATCCACTTCTTCGCGTCTTCTTCCCGTCACAGCAGCCTTTTTTTTCTCTTTTTTTTTGCCACCATCCCTTCGCAGCAGTCTGCCAAAGGTATTATATTTTTCTCACGTAGCATCCAACACGTAAAAAAATATAAGACAGGCTTCCAAGTCATCTATTGTCGTCGACGTTGTTCAGTCAATAATAGCCTATACCAGCATAAGAACACCGTGTCACTACTAATTGATTATTTTAAAAAATAAAAATTTTAGCTTTTATTATAATGTATTTCACTTAACAACGGTAATGTATCATAGTTGTCCCTTAAAAATATCTTGTTTGCTAATGACCTCATTTTTCTATAGGTACAAAAAAATCCGTTGAAACTGTTTACAATAATTATACCGATTTTTTAATTTAATTTATAGAAAATTTAATTTTCTGAGGAATGAATATGTTTTGGTTCAATCTCGGATAGTCTTATTTCAAATTAATTTAGATACTAAAAAAATGAAAAAATCACATAGGATATTTGATGACGCCATAGGATATTTTTTCGTTACAGTGGTGATAGTATATTTGTAATCATTAGAGAAGTTCACATCAGAAACAAAACATCTCTTCTTTCTTAATCGCCCTAAGTTCATTTTATTGTCCCAAACAGAAGTTAAAAGTTGTTTGCAAATCTTATAATAGAATCGATCATTTAAAAAAAAAAAAAAAACTTGTATTTATGAAATAACATATTTTATATTAATCGAGTGAAATAAGAATTTTGATTAATTTATTTTATTTTCATTTAAATATTCTAATAGCTCTCATGTCGGTAGAATTTCATTACCCAGAAATGCTTTTCTAAAGAGGGCGTTCTGCTATAAAATGATAGTTATTCTCTTTTCTAATTATAATTTACTATAGCATTTATAATTACAATTTCCCTCTATTGCTGAGTTTCACGGTGATACTTCTGCCAATGCTATATATAAATATTACATAGAGAAACGTATTAGGCATATGATTTCAAAACCTGATTTATATAAGGGATATAAAAATTGTTCCTTTAATGTACTTGGGAACAATGTAAGTATTTATAACAATATTATAAATAAATCGTCCATTATAAATTAAATGATTATATAAATATGTAAATCGGTTTTTTAATACTGTAATTAGATTGTTATTTCTGTCTGCTTAAAAATCTTCTGCAAATTAAAAAAATGTTAGCTTATTTTTATCAACTTCCGTTGATTTCAGTCATCGTTTTGAAACAAAATAGCCCTGATTATGACTCACATGATTGGGCAGAAACGTCGGGTTGTCCAATAAAAATATATGTTAACTGCATTCCGATTATTTATTTCATCATAAATTAATTTTGTATTTAATTAATTAGTATCCGAGAACCGTATCATTTTCGGAAATTATTTTACTTAATAGTTTACGTGAATGAAAAAAAAAAAACATACTATAGTTAGACAAAGTCATGTACTTTACAATAATTCAACAGCTTTATCAAGCACACGACAATATCAGTATAATAAAAGATTTACAAATATTGCAACACATTTATTAAAAACAAAACATGTACTCTGCTTTTTTAATCTTCCACTTATTCATAAAGTTTAAGTAAAATCCTTCCCCGGAATCGCGAGATCCATTTTTCAGACGGGAATTGCTCTTAATAGTAGATATATGATAAATATTTATAAAATTAATTTTACCCCACCCCTCTAAAAAAATATATATTCGAATAATTGCGACATTAGCGAACTAAAACATTTAAATTAACGTTAAGGATCCGAAATATTTATTGTATATTATTTATTTTTCATGATTATTTTTAATCACGATTCCCATTCGATTTTTTCTTGTTGTAAATTAAAAATAAAAATTATTTCTGAGCCGCTCTAGAAGTTATTTAACAAATGATAAAGTCCAAAACGAAAGAAGTGACGAAGTTAGGACTCCTATAGTTGGGGGTGGGGGTGGAACAGATATTTTCCATTAGTGGCCATTCCCCTAAAGTCAACAAAGATTCAAACACCACCGGAGTCTAACGTTTCCGTCAACAAACACTTTGCCATCGCCACGAAAAGATCCCATACCGAAAAATATTTCTTTTCTCAACAAGGGGAACAGCTCCCCAATCCGAGAAATGAAATCACAGCCGTAAGTAAAGATGAAAGGCCGACAAAATAAAGTACAGTCGAGCCTATATATAGAACATGAAGGTTCCTTGAAAAAAAAAAACGATATATAGAAAGATTGCAATTTTTGACCTTTTTTCAGGCTAAAAAAATTATAGCTATTATTAGGACTGAAGAAGTATCAATGAAAATTTTTGGGGGTTAATGATGTAATAAAGGTAATTTTTTAGGGTTTAAGATAAATAAAACTGAACAATCATTAGCACTTATTTGAAAAATTGTGCAGATCACATCTTAGATTAAAGATTTTTTACAAATGTACATTTACGTATAATTTAACAAGGACATGTATTAAAAATATACAAACATACATAAAAATCAATTTATTTTTGTTTTCGCGCAAAACATAGCTCCTAATGTATATTTCATCACGGAAGTCATGTTTAGGAGCAATGTTCACAACAAGAAAGACGAAATTAAAATTGAAGTTAAAAAAATGAAAATTTAACTTTATGTTAAGAAAGAGATTCAGAGAATTTAGGTACTCCTGTGCTTGTTCTGAAAAAAACATCTTCCCTGAATTTCCATTACTTTGCAAAACAGTGGAACATTTGTTTGTTTTTTTATTACCGATTGTTATTTACGTAAACTAAAGGCTCTTTTTGATGGCGATTACATTTTATATATTTTTAAATCGGATTTTTTTGTTCGGTATATAGAAATTGTATTCGATACATAGAATATTTTTTTCTAATAAAAATTCAAGGTTCCTAAAAAAAGTTAGATATATAGAGATTTTCGATTTATGGAAGTTCGATATACGGAGGTTCGACTGTACATGCCATTAATTACCTTAACGTCCATATTATTAATTGGGATTATGGATTGTCTGGTAATCAATTTGTATTTTTTTTTTATCTTTTATTTATTTATCCGGAACTACTAATTACAATTATCAAGAATCAGCAGATGGGCTGGCATAGTAACGGATACAAAAAAAACATTTAAATAAAAACTTGATAGGAATGAGCCAGCGGCATCCGTTCCATGGCTTAAATTTGTTTACGTAATTATGCAAGTAGCTCTCTCATCGTCTTCCTTTTCAGTCGTCTTCTGGCATTCCCCGAGAGTTGTGGCTATCTCTTTTATTAGTTGGTTGCTGTGTCTGTTCAGCTTATCGTGACATTGCTAATAGTACGGCCGTATGTGTTCATTGACCGTCGGCATATGTAAGTCAGTAAGTTTATAATTTTGGAATATCTTTTACCAAATTTCCGCATTTTGAATGTAGGTTCTTAACTCTCCAATTTCCTAATTTTTTGGGTATTTGAATTATTGCAGGGGGTGACCCACCCTACCCTTCCCATGGCGACGATCCTGTGTACAATTTCCTAAAGTGATTGCTACTTATTAAGTTACAATGCCTTACAAATAATGAACAAGCTGTAAGTATATAATAATTGTGATTGCAATTAATATATATAAAAGTACATCGAGTGTAGTAAGAATGTTATAAATACAAACGATTATTGAAAAGATACTAGGAAGTTGCAATGCCTTATGAATAAATCACAAGCTATAAATTCAAAAGTAAAATATATGGATATTGTATGACTTTATTAAAATGTACCATTCATCATCTATTCTATAAGTAGGGATTTATAAATTATTTGCCACTTGTATAATTTTCTTTTTATAGAAAACTAGTTTAGAATATTTATACGTGCATCTTCAGTTCAAAAAACACACAAAAATTAAAAAATAAGCAATTCAAAATACAGTTTGGTATTATTATACAGATTAAATAAGTGTAATATAAATTAGTATTATAAAACATTTATGAATTAGGAATTTAATTAAGACAAGAAATCAAATACATGTTAGTACTCACCAAGGTTTAAGTAGATTATATCAAACAGAAAAGATTGTATTGGTTTATTCTCGCATTGAACTAGCAATGGATGAAAGGTGGGGTGTTTATAGGTAAATGATTTAAGGGTGAGGGTTTTTCCAGTAATTCCGGTGAGTAATTGTTTTTTCTGTTGATGGGAATAAATTTAAAATTGGACTGTTGGAGATATTTATTTGGTCATTTAAGCAAAAATCTGGATTGGATTTGAAGGATTTTATTATTTCAAGTGCTTTATATATATTTAATTTGAGGCTGTATTAATTTAACTCGTGAGTTTTTGATGAATTTATGTTTTTTCTTATTTAAATGAATTGCAAAGTTGGAATTCTCTGTTATATTATTATATGCACGTCTATTCCTTTAATCCCTGATTTAGTGATCTTCCAGTTTTTCACGTGTATTTGGCTGCACAATCATTACAATTTAGTTCGTATGCTCAGCTTTTTTGAAAGGATCTATTTTGTCTTTAGGAGAATAAAAATATGAAGATATGTTTTTTTCTATTTTAAATGCAGGGTTTAATTTTTGTTTTTCAATTAATTTTCGACTTGGTTGGAGGGCCGTAATATGGAATCAAGACTTACGGTCCTGTTTTGGGATAGGTGTGTCTTCGGAGGTTGTTGAATTTTGTTGAGGTTGTTTTTGTTTTTTTTCAAATGTGATGAATTCACTCTGCTTTATCTAAATCTAATTGCTAAATAATCTTTAATTCTCATCTCTTGAGTTCTGTAAATTCCAGTTGACTTCTTGGCTGTTACGAAATTAAAACAGAAATAATGTCCCAAAGACAAAAAAAAATTTAATTCATTATTAATAATTTATCACTTAAAAAGAAATTATTTTACTAAATTAGTGATAATTTAAGGGATTGTATGCCACGAATATCAAGATTATGTGGAAATAGTAAATCCTAGTCCTAAGGAGAGAATTTATTAGAGGAATATGTTTTAAAATTTAAAAGATCTTAACAAGCAGATACCCTCGGGGAGACAAGAACCGCTGGCGCCTATAATGGCGTAAGGAAAAAGATTAAGCTGGAGGTAAGGAGCGGCGAACTTCAAAGGGAACACGCTTCATCTTACTGGAGGACTAGGGGAGAGGTGGTAGGGATAGTTTGTATTTAATATATTATTTTATATCCCTTTGATGGTTGGGCTTATATTTATTACCAGGGAAAACAAAATCTTCTATTCTGTTGTATAGGCTTTTAAAACAATAGATACCCATATTATGAAAAACCATTATTAACTTATGGATTTATTATTGTTACAAATAACAATAGGTATTAAAAAGTAAAAGCAATTCTTGTGGATATTTAAAAATCATATGAGGAGAAGCTAAAGGGGTACAAGTGATAATTTAATAATTTTGTGAAAATGTATTTTTCTTCGCCTTCCTCTACGCCACTGTATTACAAATTTAAAAATTCTCACAAAAAAGTTTTTTTTATGTAATTTATTATGCAGAAACCGTCCTCAGGGCCGAAAATTTCCACTCGTGTTTTAAGTTTTACGACAAAAAAATAAAAAAATAGAAGAGAAAAACAAAGAAAATTAAAATATAAACAGAACAAAACAATCTAGAGTTAAAACAACGTCAAAAACAATTATAACTAAACAGGATTCCATGATTGGAGGATATAAAAATGATATAAATAATTAAATGATTCACAGAAACATAGCTTGATAATTGAAACAAATATTTCCTACTAATCAAAATGTTAATCTTAAATTAAAATTTCATGATTGGACAGCGTATTTTTGTGAGATGTTAAAAAAAGTTCATTGTGAAAGAGGAGAGAGGAAAAGAATGGCGGATATTAGAAGAGAGGGAATTCCAGAGGATAGTGGAGCTGTCGAATGTATTGGTTCTGAGGGAGGAAGTATAGAGGTCAGACAGGCTGTAGATGTGTTATATATTTATATATATATATATATATATATATATATATATATATATATATATATATACATATATACATATATAATAAAAAAATATATATATATCATATATTTAGTAAAGTAGTAAAATTATTGTAAAGTACTTGACTTTACACAATATATCCCTTGTATTTCATCTCTTCCACGTTAACTAATTACATAAACTTATTTCCAAGCATGGTTCGGTCCTTGGGTACTTTTCTTTTGCATTCCTTATTAACTAGTATTAGTTGTAAAAACGTGGTATTATGTTATTGCCTGTGTAAGCCCAAGGATTTTCTAGTAAATGTATGTATTTATTACCCCTAAACAAATAAATATATCTATTCATCAATGACTTAAAACGCAAATTATGTAATCTAAAAATATATTTAACCAAATCAGGTTAACAAGCGTAATCATTGAACTCTGGCATATTACAGAACAATAATGTGATATTTTAAGTTACAATAACAAAAATAATAATAAATAAATTTCAGCTATTTTTTTACATCTTATTTACGTTTAATGTATAGATGATTTAAAAAAAAAATTAATATATGAATAAAGTATAAAATTCAATGTACATATACTGTGAGTTATATGTGTATAACTATTTTTGTCATTCCAATAATACATACTTATGTATATTTTTTTCATCTGACTATAAAATCACTCAAATCAACATAAAATAAGTTTTTTTTTTTTCGAATTCATTTTTATTTATCATTATGAACTATATTATTTTAAAAATTATATTAAAGTTATTTTAGTAAAATAGCGTGTTATTTACTATTTTTTTTATTGTTTCAGGTAAGTTTAGTTGGAAACCTTTGAGTGATGGCTTAACAGAATATGGCATCTAGATTAAGTATGTATAATATTATGTAATTCTTAATGTCGTTATTAAGAAGATGCAGCCAACAAAAATTAATAATATATTTCTCTTTATCCTGCGTGTCGATCGTTTAACATTGAAGCTGTAAATTATTAACTTTTGAACAATTAATATTTTTTGAGAAATACATTTTATAATGGACGGTTGATGGATGCCGGTTAAAAGGGATTATGATAACTTTTGCTCCGGTAAAAATTATTATAACTTAGATATAATCAATATGCATATTTACCTTATGCCTTTAATATTTTGAAAAAATATTATATTTATCTACAATCACTTTATGATACAATTTCTTTATAATTTGTCATGATATATTGGAAGATTATTGTACTATACTGATAATTATATGTGAATATGAATATCTTCCTTATTGAATATTTTAAATGGCATTTTACTTTTGTTTTTCTCTGCCCCCTGCTGGGCTACAGATACCCTACTTGTAGGAAAACTTATACTTTCATTAACCTTTAATTTCTTATAAATGTAGTCGACGTTTCTATTGGGATTGGTCCAGAATTAACTCCTGATTTGCCAAAAAGTGTGATCTTGAATTAGGGCTCCTTGACAAAGAGTGTTTTGAGAATGAAATTTATTAAATTTGCTTTGTTTCTAGTCAATAAAATAACAGGGAAATACAGAATAAAAAGCTTGTTTGTGAAATAAAACAAAATTATCTGTAAAAAAAATTATATATATATATATATATATATATATATATATATATATATTCTTAAATTAACCAAAACTATTCTGAAATTAAACTGTCCCTGAAAATAAAATGAATGATTCTTATAAATTTGAAAGAACAAATAATTTTACCTCAGCGCAAAATAAAAAAAATAAAAATAATAAAGCGACAGACGCTGTTTAAAGGTGTTAAACTCCTTGCGTTCCGCTTCGCTAAGGAGAGGATATAATATGTTCTCTCTAATAGTCCGGGAACCCATCACTAAAAAATTGGCCCATTTCATACAAAGGTTTGGGCATATTAAATGAATATGTCCACAGGCCTGGCATGAAAAATGCGTGTCTGCCAACTTATTGACGCTGAAATACAAAATGACGACCAAAGAAAAATTGACATTTCAGGACTATTTTTGATTTTTCACCTTTAATTCCTAAACGGTGCATTCTATCGAAAAAGCTGCGGTATATTAAAATAAAGAACATCAAATTCCGCGTCTAATGAGTACCACAACGTAATAAGTTAGCTGATGTGGTCTAAAAGCCCGGTCAAAAACAACGATTTTGTCAAAAACAGTGGCAGAGTTCTATGTATGAGTCTGCAACTTGGAAATGGGTACTCAAATAGAAAATTGTTGTGTCCATTGAGCACATTTTTTTATTTTATTTTTTGCCCACTCTTTACCCACTCCAAGAGTCCACTCTTTTAAAAAATATTTTACTAAGGATATATTTATTTTAAGTATGTTTTTTTTTTGTCTATTTACCTATTTTTTATTGTCCATATGAACTTTTTTATTGTTCTTGAGGTATACTATCACCTCTTTAAATATTTTACGTGATTCACGGGACACGCTGTTATAATTAATTCAATTATTATTTTATTGACCTTGTATATCATTTTTATTTTATTCTATATTCAATATTTTCCAATTGTCACATAAATCACTCCTGATTCATCACATCTATCCATAAACGTATTTCATCATTGTTAATTGCACTTATTCTATATTATATTAATTGTCAGGAGTGTCAGGAATGACTATAGTCCTTTCGCCAAAAGAATGCCACTGAGTAGTGGGTTACGACACGAATAAGCATGCTCTTAACGAATGGACTGCAGTTGTGTTATACTGAAGTCATTAAGGATTAAGCTTCTATTTCTAATATTGTTTATATTCTTATATTTTTCCAAATTTAATATCTATTATGTTATTTTAAAAAAAAAATAATTATTCTATTTATAACCGTGGTTAAGGCTATATTTTTAATTAAATTGTAATTAAAAATTAGTAAAAGTTCCGTCATTTCTTACCAATCTAGAATATATTTTGTTTGTTTACTCCTATATGGAATGTATTCAATTAATATATTCTTTTTATTCAATTAATAATTTACTAATTACAAAATTATCAATGATTGATAAATAAAGAAGCAATTAGACATCAGAAAATCGAGGTCAGATTTACGAACCTAAAATTATCTCAGTTCATTGTATGCAAAGATTTTTCGCATACATTTTATTTCCGATGGGCGTGTTGCTCATGAATTATTAATTACTAGATCATACATCATCGGCTTTTGTTATTTACTGCCTTATTATGTGTAATTACTCTTTCATTAATTCACTAGTACCTATTTATCCTACAATGTAAAATCATGAAACTATTTATCATTATGTACCTGTACGTCAGATGTAAACTGTCTTTAGTCTAATATTGCTCATTTTTATTTTATTTTATTATTTGCATTATTCTGAACATAATTTTTCCAGTATAAGTATCGTAAATACACCAAAAGAATAATAAAATATGGCAAAAAATAAAATAATAAAATATAAGTCACATTGACCTAAGATCCAGGAACCAGGATCCTCCATCATACAATAAATTAATAATTACAGTCGAACCTCTGTATATCGAACTTCCATATATCGAATATCTCTATGCATCGAACTTTTTTTAGGAACCTTGAATATTAATTAGAAAAAATATTCTGTATATCGAATAAAACGTCTATATACCAAACAAAAATTCCAATTTACAAAAATATAAAATGGTGATTGTCATAAAAAAAGAGCCCTTAGTTTACGTACATAAGAATGGGCTATAATTAAATAAGAATAAAAAATGTTCCACTAGTTTTTAGCCTGAAAAAGGTGAAAAATTGCAATCTTTCTATAAATCGAAATTTCCATATATCGATTTTTTTCCAAGGAACCAACATGTTCGATATATAGAGTAGAGGTTCGACTGTAAAAAAAACTTCCATGGTGGAGTTAAATATGGCATTTCCAATCGATTGTATGACAATAATTCGAGTTAGTTAAAATCAGCGAATTTTGAAGCTCGGTTGCGTTTTTTATTGTATGCTTTGGATTTTTTTAAAAATCCGACTTTTTTTATTTTTAGTCGTTTTTTATCTGGCACTCTGTCAAAGATCATCGGAAATGGATGGGGTTGCATTTTCTATTCGTTCCACAACCCCTAGAACACGATTATGGAAGTTTTAGAGATGTCTGTGAGATAAGATATGTAAATTTGATCTTATCTTACAGACACATGTATTTAAAATGAAAATAAACTATCATAATAATAATAATAATAATAATAATAAACTAACATGCTTGAATTTTTTATAAATGCTTTTTAAATGACGTAAACAAAATTGCAGATTTCTGTAAACAATATATATATATATATATATATATATATATATATATATATAATATAATATAATTTCTTATCAATTTATTATAAACAAAAGCCACCAAAAAAATACCTGAAGGAGAATAAAAACATTTCGATTAGTCCGGATTTTACCTATTATAGAGTTTTGCTTATAATTTTGTTTGCGTTTCCATGGTCCAAAGAGTTACGTGAAAGTGAAATGACTCAATAGTTGGAGTACCTATTCCTTTTTAAATATGTAATTTAAAAAAACTGAAAAATATAATTTACAGAAATTAATAGAATCGAGGAAATAATATGAAGACTGTAGGTGTCCATGGGGGAATATACCCCAAAATGTCGAAAAAAAATATGTAAAAATCGATGAAGTAAAATTAATATAGGAAGTGATATTATTCACAATATACCTAATGTGTATATTTTTATTTTTAAACTATTTTTCTGTTTAAAAAAAAAAATTAAACTTTAATTCAAGTAAATTTGCATTATAAAAGGGTGAGGGTGAAATAATGAGAACAGAATCGAGTGTGAAAATGTTATTGAAGTAATAAAAATTATGTAATTGTTACAAAAAGAAAATTGGCTACAAGCTCTAATTTTACTGAAATGGGTTCTGAGCTGTTGTAAAAGAAGAAAATTAAAATAATCCTGTGACGAAGCTAAAAAAGCTGCAACTCCAGAAGAAGAGAAGGAATTAAACTGAACGACATTAATTGTTGATAGTTAAATGAAAGAAGAGGAAATAAGAAAAGATATATTCATTACCACAGTCGCTTTCAAACAGGTTTATCCGGAAGTTACGCCTCTTTCAATCATTCACTGTTGGCTACAGCCACACACGCCAGCTCATTCAATAACATCTGTTGCCTTCCAGACATCTGGTCCAAGGAATATGTTATGGAATTCCAGCTATTTCCTCAAATTCGAGTCTGAAAAGATTGAAATAAATTATGGCATATAATAAAATATGTAGGATTTTCCAATGAAGAAATATATTTTCAAGTCAACGCTGATTCGACAAAATATTATTATACTGAAAAATAAAGGAATTAAAACTCAATAATCTTCAATTCTCAATCTTTACATTACAACTTCATGCATTGCTGGAGATGTATCCAACTTTTGTTGGAGAAAATATTTCTTGAGTCGATGGTATTACAATAAAATATTTTAGATGCTTTTCAAATTTATTTTCAGCTAACTATGCCCTGCGGTTTCACCAGCTTTAAATTTGTAACCCTTAAAATACAAGCCTTCAATCTTTTAAAATAATAACCTATAATATATTGTTCAGTCTCATTTGTTACAGACATATTCAAGGAGCAGAGTAAAAACGACAATTATTTTTATAATAGGCAATAAAGTTTTCCTTAACCTCTCATTTAATTTACAAAATAACATTTTCGCATTTCATTTTTTTTGTTTTAAATTATTTTTGTATAAATTATTTTCACATGAAAATTTCATACTTATTTAAAAGGTTGTGTAGTCAACTTGCTCCCACGGGTATGAAGTTGTCATGGACGCAAGTTGGACACTTTTTCTCTTGGAAATTTATTTATTTAAATTTATTTGCTCTGTTCCTAAATATCGTAGTGTGATATTATAAAGTCTTCAGCATTAAATGATCCATCTAACACATACAGCATTTTTTTTTGCTGGTCTATCGACTGGTAGTTCCTAAAATTTGCGCGTTCAAACACAACATCTTTAGCTTTATATAATAGTATTTATAGATTTATAGTTGATCGATCGATCTCATGCGGCCTTTCTACGAAAGCTCAAGTCACTAAAATACTTATATTCCTTGATATACTCAATCAAAACATTCTTTCCGTAGAAGACTGAAAAGAAACCGGATGATATATCTCTAGCAAAAAATTAATTATATTCCTTATGTTAAATTCTGACACCTTCTTTATGCTGATAGCTGTCAGTTCATTTTGATAATAATTGTAACTAATTTTATCCTGCATTTCCTTTATCCACATCCACATTAGCATAAGCGAATAATTGTGGGCATAAGTAATGAGTACGAGCATAAAGAAATCAAATGTGATAAATATTCATTTTAATTGTTTAGCGAGATAAAAAAAAAATATACCAAAAGCTGTGAATGAATTAAACGTGTGAAAACTATTAATTACTTTTTTATTTCAAACTATACACCTGTTATACCTGTTTTGAATAATCATGGAAATCCTTGCAATAGATAAAACATGCAATGTCAGTTATGTACAGTATATATTCATTCTATTAGGAATTCATGTATTCTCTCATTTAATTTGTTTATAGTTGTTTAATATTTAAAATAAAACATCCCCTCTTCTGAAACAGAATACTTCAAGTGATTATTGGCTTGCATATAATCGTTGTAATGATGTTAAATTCTATATGAACGTTAATGAATAAACAGGATGCACGACGAACTTTATTCTTGATAGATTTGTTTGCATTTGGCAAAACATATCTTTTACAGAATAATAAAAGTATCGTTAAGTAACTTTAACAGACAAATGAAAACTTTTTTTAATTTTTATTATACTTAAAATCTTTATTCACTTCAGTCATATCGTTAAGTAACTTTAACAGACAAATGAAAACTTTTTTTAATTTTTATTATACTTAAAATCTTTATTCACTTCAGTCAATCAATGGTATTGGCAACCAGAGGATTGGCCGAATATCAGAAGAAGGCTTGTAGAATAAGATAGTAGGAAGGTAGAAATATCATCATGAGTTCAAAGAAAAGTTCCTGGTGCCCAGACTCTATCTAACGCTTGAGCAATATCTAGAAATTTCTGCTGTGGATATGTAGTCCATCACTCTGTATAGTTGGTGTATCATTAAATGTTGTGCAACATTTTATTTGATAGTTTTGTTCAATAGCAATTTTAAGTGCCTTTATTTTTACTTTTGAAAAGAAAGTAAAAAGTTCAAATAGGGAAGTATCGTAATCCGCTCAAAATTTCGATGTGCGGTTTTCAACGGATCTGTGAAAAACGCATTTTCGGTCATTGGTCCCTGTGTATGTCTGTAACAATATATATTTTCTTTCTTTTTTTTTGTAGGATTTCGACGCTCAATATATATATATATATATATATATATATACATACATATATATAAACATACATATATTTATAGCACATCCCCGAGAAAAAGTAGGCAAAACTTATGACGAAAAGTAAATTTTATTTGCGCAAAAATGTATGCATTTTATGAAAAATTCAATATAATTGAAAGTTTGTTAAATTCTCTACAAAACAAAAAGAAAAGACGTCTAAATCGAACCCGTATTAGCAAAGATACGGCGTACTGGACCTGGACACCCATGTTTTTAAAGTATTCTGCACATGTTCCCATGAAAGCCCGTTTAGTTTATTTATTTTTTCGAATTACTCGAAAATTATACAGCTCTCGGAACATACCAGACGCTCATTCGAAAGATGTTTAAATGGTTTACAAAGCTAAATATAAAAAGAAAAAGTCTTAACAGGACTGATATTAGTAAACATACAGTATACAATGTTTGTATTGGACTTTGCACCCAAAGCGATAAGGAAAGTTATGTTAGTGGATATTACACACTAGATATTATTTTAATAATATGTTAAGAACTCGGAGTAATATTTGCGCAATAGCTTGCCGGAACTTGGCCGTCTGGTATGCTGCTGTAAGGGTTAATAATTCAATTCTATTTTCGGTTTATAATGAGTGTTATTTTTATTATGCTATTATTTAAATATATATACTGATTCATTGTTAAGCTGCCACCTTTTGACAAAATGATCCCATTTGGCAGGGGCATCAGTTGTTTCACATCGGCTTGGCAGGCTGTAAATGAGATTTAGCATATTAATGTAAATACGCTTGACGTGTGCAAGATTAGCAAATGGTCTTTAGGATATATGGCATTACATTATTCATTAGTTAAACAGAACGGTTTGGTGACCATTTAAAGTTGTAGTCACACCCTCTCCTACTTGACGTGCGAACACATTGCCGCTGAATTAAAATATTTTGAATTAATATGATCGGTATTCATTGCTTATTTGGAAGGAACCGAATTCCTGACTTAAATGGTTATGTTCTTTCGTGGCTGTGAATGAGTCTTATAATGTTGATTGAATGTTGTCCCCCATGATACGGTCTGGGGGCTTATGCCCCATGATACGGCTTCATAAATGACTTCATACCTGATATTTCTATATCTGTTTCAAGACTTAAAACTTGTTTATTATTGTTTTTTTTTAAATTGACATTTCTTCTCTTATAAAGGTCATTCTCATTCTAGTTTATAACGTTTCCTGTTTCTCACTGTAATAACAGTATTTATCCGTACACTAAAGATCCAGGTTTCAGTGATATATTGTGAAATGTGCAAATATAAAGAGAGTAAATTAATGTATTGTTAAGAGATTCTGGAATTTCGTTTGGGTGTTGAAGGTACTACACCAAGTTTCAATGTTCTTAACCGTCAACACCAATCACTAACTACCCACCAAACTGCTTTAGCAGATATGCAAGTACATTATGCCCATTGGAACGGATATGATTGTAAGGTAGGATTATTTCCGTAGTCGGTTTTTAATTTATTTTATTTTATAATGTGATGAAAGTTCGAAATTCATAGAAAAATTGGAAACATCAATGGATTGCCAAACAGCATGTCTGCCAAGTTCATGGCCGGACCTAAGAAGTTTTTGCAGAGGGGGCAAGCTTAATTTTACTGCTCCTTCTTTCATTCTCTTCCCCCTAAATAAAAGTCAACAACATTATTTTAGGTAATATATTTCTAAATAAATATCATCATCTCATAACATTAACTCATTTTATTACTGAATTAAGATCAAAAGAATCAAAAAGAGTAGCAAAACATTTTTTTATTTAACCTAAAAATAAAATTTCGTTCGAAATTTTCTTTCGCCGCTTTCTAAATTCTCCCGCCTAGGACATTTGCCAGCCCCTTCCTCTAGATCCGGCCCTGGCTAAGTTAACAGCTAAAAGAAATAACAGTTGAACAATGACATAAAAATGATTAGCTTAGCATCCAGCCCATCTGTAGTTTCTAATTTCGCAGTCTTCTTGAAATCTTGAAGTTAGGTTTTACTTCAAACTGTTCCGTTCCTTTCAACTGAGTATTTAGTTGGAACCTTGAAGATCCATTGCTGTTTTCATTGATGTTATTTTTAACAGCTACTAATATGGAATAAATATAAATAATAAAACGCTTAAATTACCGTCAAAATGCAATATCCGGCTTAACACAATCCTCTTTTATAACACAACATTTATTTCTCATTTCAGTACTAATTAAACTATTCGGATCGCTTTTCTTACCTTTTTTGCATTTCTAAAACCTTTACATGCTTATTTCAACCGTAACAATATTAAAAGAAAAAACGTTATTTTATGGATGGGCCAGACATGTCTTGAGTACAATTAGCAATCCAGAGGGGCTAAGACTTAGTTTAAGAAAGTTTTAATCAAAAATGTTTCATTAGTTCCTAAGGCTCACTAATCAATAACGATCTTAATTTCCTCTACGTTTCAAATTAAGTAAAAAAAAAAAGAAAAAGCCCATCCCATGTATCCATCAACTTCAATCTCATTCAATTTAGTGCTTAAGCGTTCCTGTTAATCCTCTTAAGTCTCTTAAGCCTCGTTTTCTTGGTAATAATGTCACGACAGTGAGAATGTGTGGCAGTGCGGCAATGCCCTTCTCTACAACCAGTAGGAAAAGTGGCGGACGTAGAACAGCTGACAAACTAGAAATTTCTTGGTCATCATAAAAACTAAATTATGTAATTTTTATCCCTCCTCCAAGAATAAAATTACGTCCAAAACGTAGGAACAATCAATTTTAGGTTCAGAAATAGTCGAAATATACAGTTGCATATTGATTCGTTGATAAGATGCGAGCGACAGTTCACTGTCAAACCATATGCAGGTGGCAGTTAACTTGACAGTAGCAGTTATTACTATAGCAGGTACTGTCAGCTTTAAATTCAAACAAGTACGACAGTACTGCCACGACCGTAAATGCTGCAATAACAACAGCTGTCCTACAGCTTACACGATTGCAGTAACTGCGACACTTGCCAATGGCTGCAACCGTTGCGGTTACGTCACCGTGTAAACGGGCCTTTATAGAATGAAAACCTTTTTATTATTATTATTATTATTATTATTATGTTAAAAAATATAAACATTAATTGAAAGGAAATAAACATTGGATTTATATTTTGTAATATGCTTAAAATTTTTTAGATTTTTTTTTGGAGGTTAAGAATAAATTATTTAGTGTTTTTGCTATTGAAGAGGCACTGTTCGTATCCCATTAATTCTAAAGAGTTATATAATTCTGTTCATGGAAATATTTGTAGACTGTAAATAATATAAAATACGTGTTATACGTGAAGCTGAATGAGCATACCTGACATGTCTACATTAGCGGCCGCCATTAAGAAAGATAAAGGAAAAACTGACTGGAAGCAATTCGCAAATAAAATATTTTACCATTTGTTATTTTCCTTAATTTTTTAACATGGTTATTTAAGTGTACATTAATCTGATATGAAGTCTTGAAAAAAAAAAAATAAATAAAAATAGGTAACTTTAAACATCAAACTACCTCCACCTGTAGCTTCTCCAGCGTTTTGAAGAATTGCCAGCCCTCGAGAACGCTCTAGGAACAGGTAGGTTTAAATGTGTAGGCTTGGCTCGCTCGCCTACATATGTTACATAACATATCCTGTCTATGCAAATTGGAAGATGGAGCCAATCTAAATTTTTATTTCCACTCTCAAAATGTATAAATAAAATTTAAGCATTCTGCCTAAATGCTTTTATTTTTGCTAAAATTTCTTTTTTGGTTTTACGAAGCAGTGAAACCTTATCTCAAGTTGGCATCAGTTGCTACATTTCCGGCGAGGTACTATTATATACCATCCGGTAGGCGTATCCACCTACTCTTCAGCCTTATCTCTTCTTCGATCTACCTCCAGCTACCTGTTGAATTATTTCGACTAAATTTCTACTTGAAAAACAAAACGTCCTTAGAAATGAGCTTGGAATTAGTAAAGGGATCAGACACGGAAATATCTTTTCTATATGGAGAGAAGGAATCTGGTATAAAGCAAATGGGGGCATAACAGGTGGAGGGTATTGTTCGCTACGCCGGTTTCACTCCTTTGTCAGGAAAACAGGTGAGGAAAAAATGGAAGAAAGCGTGGCTGGAAACTCTCAACCAGTGCCTTGTCCAGTAAGTCCTTGTTTCCAGTACCGCTAGAAGGTTCTTTGTATTTCAAGTTATATACTTAGGGGAGCCGTAACTTATTCGAGTATTTATGTAGCTTATTCTGGTATTCGAAAAAAATATTAAAATTTATACGATTTTTCTCCTAATAACAATATATTTTTCTTTTATTTTATTTATTATTGTATACAGTAGGAGTTTATTTATCTGGCAAAACCTTTATAATTACAATATATTTTGATGGCTTCTAGCACTAGTTATAAAATTGGTTTAGGCTAGAGTGACGACTGAGAGTCGTTAGTATTTGGTGCTTGCGTCATCAGTATTCCATTTTTAGAATATTTCTAATTTATTCTTTTGATATCTCGTGACCGAGATTCGATCGAAGTGGTGTTTACGCCCCATTATCAATTTAAACCTAAATTTCGAATTTTTGGCGCTTAAGACTTTTTCAAAAAACAACGTCATATATATAAAATTAGTTAACAACCTATTATTATACTATATAATTACGTGTATAATTATATAGAAGTTATATTGTAAATAGATATATCTCCCTATGTTAGTTAATTTCAGAATTATTTATATTATTGCATTTCATTACCTTCATATCGATCCTCTGTTTTTTTAATTAACTAATAATATTCTTATTAAATTATTTTTCACTTGTGCATATACTACATTATTGGCCCCTTGACTGCATATTTTATTGTCATATGTTATCCTTGAATTTGTCATATATTATCCTTAAAAGTTTAATTCATCCTAATTCTTTGGTTTTTAACATATTTAAAACACTATTAAAAACTTGTATCAAAATTATAACCAATTTAAAACTATTATATATTTATTACACTTAGTAAATTACATTAGTATTCATACCATAGCATTTATGGTCTCCCACTGGCCTATCTTACATCTATCTACTTACTGACCACTGGTCAGTCCAGTCAAATACAGCCACACTGTTGCCCAAATTGTTAATTATTTAAATTATTCAGTGCACATATATTTTATTTATAATATCAGTGTAGTGGTTACCGATACTTCCCATATTACTTTTAAAATCCACTACCTTATTAATATTTTTTGTGTTATATATTGCTTCAATATGTTTCCTAAAATAATCTATTATTTTCTGCTTTGTCAATTATTACTATATTATCAATATCAAAATGATTGTTATATTTTATCGAATTGTTTGCAAGTACTGACGTATTAATGTTTTTTAAATTTATTTTAATTTTGTGTGATTCTTTGCGTGGTTAGGTTTTTAAAATATTTCTCCTTTGCGTATGATCTTGTATTATGAATCCATAATAACAAAATGTATTCCTTTTCAAAATCTATTATGACCTACTATCCGGTGTATGATATATTTATCGTTAAAATCGTATTCTGGATTTAAAATATGTGGTGATAATTAAATATTACATTTAGAAACATAATAATAAAATATATAGACTATTCCTAAAATTATGCACTTTAACTACCTATTTAAAAAAAAAAAAAATCAGGATTTAAATGGAAGATTTCAAAAACGAAGCCTAAAGTTCGTTCTATTCAATTCTATAACACCAGTAAATAACTAAATAGTCAACGGTTCGCCAATACATGCATCGTCAGGACAAGAAAAGAAAAAATGCAGACAGAAGACAGCATATCTCTTCAAAGACGTTTCATTGGAGAAATTGCTTTTCATTATTTAGTAAATTCCAGACCTTTAATATTTTACTGATCGGTGAGAAATAGGCCATATTGGTCTTTCAGACTGGTAAATAAAAATCAACTATCACCCTGCTACACGTCCTACTGAACCTAAAATTCAATTTACTCAGTGTAAGGCTATCATCAACAATATTTTTTACTAGTTTTATCAAATGCAGTTTACATCCGCATGATGGTATAGAAGGATCATTCTAATTAGGGATTGATAAATTATTTGCCACTTTTGTAAATTTGTTTTATTGAAAACTAGTTTCGAATGTTATACATTCACCCTCAGTTCTAAAAACACACAAAAAATTCAAAAATAAGCAATTCATTTAAATGAAAAAAAATCATAAATTCATCAAAGAATCAGGAGTTAAATTAATACATCACGTTGAAAACAGCCTCAAATTAAATATATATATATGAAGCACTTGAAATAATAAAATCCTTCAAATCCAATCCAGATTTTTGCTTAAATGACTAAATAAATATCTCCAATAGTCCAATCTTAAATGTATTCCCATCTATAACAGAAAAAACAATTACTCACCGGCATTACTGGAAAAATCCTGACCCTTAAACCGTTACCTATAAACATCCTACCTACCTCTCGTTCATTGCTAGTTCAATGCGAGAAGAAACCAGTACAAACTTTTTTATTTTATATAATCCATTTAAATCCTGGTGAGTACCAACATGTATTTGATTTCTTGTCTTAATAAAATTCATAATTCGTAAATGTTTTATAATACTGATTTATGTTACATCTAATTTAACATGTATAATAATACCAGATTATATTTTGAATTGCTTATTTTTGAATTTTTTATTGGTTTTTATAACTGAGGATGAATGTATAACATTTGAAACTAGTTTTCAATAAAACAAATTTATAGAAGTGGCAATTAATTTATCAAATACAATACTGTGGTCATTTCACAGCGTTGAGTAATGAAATATTTTATAAATATTTAAACTATATATATATATATAAGTAATAATAATAATAAGTAGTAATGAAATAAAGTATAGCGGTATATATATATATATATATATATATATATATATATATATATATATATATATATATATTTTATGTTAAGAACATGATGTATAGTTGACAAGATTGTCTATCTTAATGGGCACTGTCAGAAAAATTAACGTCGCTTCAGCGGAAAAATGGCTGATGCAGCATGCTACTATGATATATTGCTCAAATATTTTCTATATCAATTATTAATCAAAGTTATCAATATTTAAATTGAAATTCAGCTATATAATTGTTTATTTTTTAAAAATAACCTATTAGCATATATATCAGATTGACCTTTTAAATTATCCGTATACTTCCCGTTTTATAATTTTCAACACTTTTATAAGTCTTGTAATGATGTTCTTTATGCATGTTCTCGACGTGCTAAGAACACGTTTCAGTCCGTTGCGTCGTAATTAGAGTTGTTGTGAGCCGGGTTATACAAGTTCAATCCTTCTTACTCGTTACTGGGGATCTTCAAGCTTACATTAATTATTGCTAATTTTGTAATTACTTTAATTACAAAACAACTAATTACGAAAAAAACTACAGCTAATTTAAAATTTATTTAATTATAAATGGATTTTCGTGTGCCGAATAACGAATTGATTCAACATTTTAAATACTGAATTCTGAACTCAGTTGAAAAAAAAATCTTGAATAAGCCAATTACCAGATCGTGATATTTAAAACTCAAAAATAAAGTAGAGTTTCCGAAGATAAGAAAACATTGTACTCATGCAGGAAATAAAAAAAAAAATTGTTCTCAGAATCGAAAATTTTACGTTTTAGATACCAAGTAACAAATTTGTTTCCGTAATATTGAATATTTTAATAGAAATATTGAAATAATTTTAGAGAAACGTAAATACTTATATAAATATTTCTTGGCGTCTGAGAGTAATTACAGATATTTTGTATGAATCTTGTAGACAATTTAATCCTCTACAAGACTGCTTATTACGCATTTTGCACTAAAAAAAATTATTAAGGCAAAACACTGGATGTCAATTGTTTGCGTTTTCTTAGCATTTTGTAGATGTTTACGACTTCATATCTTAGTTGCTGTTCCGAATTTTAAAATATTTTGCAGACAAAACTTGCAGGAAATTTAGCGTTCTTTAAAATTGGCAATGTCAAAAATGTGCGTAAAAAGCACTGAACACGAGTTACTGAAATAAATCTGAAAAAAGTCCACTTTCTCTAAAATTGTTATTTCATTATTTCTTTGCGTCTGTTTAGAATAATTACAAATATTTTATATGAAATTTAATCCTCTACATGATTATTTATTAAGCACATTGCACTAAAAAAAATAGTTACCAAGCGAAATCACTGAATGTCTAACTTTTTGCGTTTTTTGACATTTTGCAGATTTTTACAGCCCCGTATCTCAGTACCTGTTCCCAATTTTAAAAAATACTATATTTAAAATTTGCAGGAAATTTAACATCATTTAAAATTGGGAATGTCAAAGTTTTATCTAAAATGCAGTGGAAGCTAGTTAAGGAGGAATATCTTTTTAAAAAAAATGACGAATTCGTTGACCTAAAAATTTGATTTGCATCCGATTTTTACAATAGATTTTTTTTTTCTCATTTTGATAATTTTTTATTGTTTGATGTTATTTTATGTTATGAATGAACTGTTAGTAATATTTCAAAAATCAACTGATTTTACGTCGGCAAACATTAACTCTGTTGTGGATTGCCTTTATAAATGTAATTAATAAATATTATATAACCCACATCAGTATCAAGATTTTGAAATTTGTATAAAAATCAACCCTTTGTTGTAATCATTTTAAATGTTTTTAATATCCAATGTCAAAAAGTGTGCTTACTTTTGATACGATTGTTTACAATATTGTAGTCTTACAGCTGTCGACTTCCGCTAGCTTCACTCGCTCAAGATATAAACAAACCCTTCAAGGGTTTTTGGTCTCTGTGATGGATTCCTTACTGAGGAGGAACACTTGTCTGAGGTCATTCATACTCTTCCACAAAGATAATAGATATAGAAAGATAAGATAAAATGTTTGAAAATCGACAATAATAATTTATTTAATTGCCATTTTAGCTTTTGGATATAATTTTTCTGATCGAAAATTCTCTATTTCATATTTTGAATCTGCAGCTGTTTAGGGTTTCTTATTTTCTTTCGAATAATAATAACAACCTAAACAAAAATAACCTAACGTATTTTTTTCATCTGTTTTTTTTTTAATTCACATTAGTAGCCTTCTTCTTTAGTATTATACAGGATGTTCTTTTTATGGCCAAAATTCCCTCCAACTATTTTATTTAAGAGGTGCTGGAATCTCGAGACCTATTTAACTAAAAAAGACTTAGTAAACTTTGTTTCCAATGAAATATTTTTATCCAAAGGATTCCATGAGATATTTAAAGTTAGCTATATGGAGGATTCCATTACAAAATAATTTATCTATATCGTTAAAAAAAAACAACCTAATTTTAGCCAGGAGCGTTTAAAAAGTCCTGAGTTTTTAGCACCAAATTTTAAAATACCTTTATTATTAGTTTCAAATCTTTACCAACTTAATTATATTATATTCTTAATTCTAAGACCTCTCATTTAATACCAATATTGTTATTAATAATTTAATCAACCCAAAACTTATCATATTTGCACATTACTATAATAGTATATGTATATCAGATTTTATAACATTTGGAGATCTTGATGCCAGAACCGGGTATGTCCAAATTTTTCAATTTTCTATTTAATGCATTTTTGGCCATAGACAACATAGCTGTTTCGATTGGTGCAAGAACCGGGCACAAATGCAATATCAGCCCTCTCCTGTTTTTATAACGTGGGAAAGACTACATCATCGGACAATAAAAACTCAATTATCCGTTGGTGCAAAAACCAGGTATGTCCGGACTTATTGTTTTTGACACCAGTGTTATACTAAAAGTTTAATTTGGATAAGTTTGATGATTTGTCCAAAGCCTTCTTAACAGAAGAAGGTTGACCCAAGGTCCAAGGTCGACTTAACAGATGTCTTTAATTTTATTTGCTTCTCACAAAGATATTAGTGTTTCAGGGCTTACCTTCAATTGTACCATTTTCTTATTGTAACGCCCGTACAATTATATTTTTCAAATGCCCGGTATTCTTTTTTATGTTTATTTATTTTAACGCTGTCATGTACTACAACTGTAAAGCTCGGAAAGATGGGGTATTTTAAATGAGGTACAATTTGCCATTTTCTTCTAGCTAGGACGAGGTCGAAATTCATTTCGTGTTTTCACCTTCCTTTATTAAATGCTTACTCACCGGAACCAGTTTTTCCTTCGTTCATTAAACATTTTGTACGTGGATAAAAACTAGAATATGTTACTTCATAAATGTTATTGGTTAAATTAATTTACTTTTACTCTCCGGCCTTTTAAGTTATATCACCAGTACAGCAGAGAATTAATATTCTTGTTTTATTTATTATTACTATATATAGTGTTTTGAGGTTTATTATTATTGATGTTTCGGTAAGAGGCATATGTTATTCGCAAACTGAACATGCCTGTCATGGAATAATAAGGTGTAGTAATTCGTTGGTGGACAATGGACCTTCACATAGTGGGTACCTGTACCTTCCTTGTTTTTGAACAATATTTTAAAGACCCTCCTGTTCTACAGGTGTGCAGCGATTCTTTTCATCCCAGCATACCTGCCTGGCTGTAAGGTAAACGTCCTAAGCTCCGAGTTGGTTCCTATTTCTCCCGTCTACCTGGAATGATCCCGTCTTCCACAATGAACCATAGGCCTAACCTCTTGGCTGGTTATTTCTTTTTGTTGCATGGGCATCTGGGGGTTTCCATGTTATTGTATCATCACGATA
Organism: Rhaphigaster nebulosa; assembly: GCA_948150685.1. Taxonomy (NCBI): domain Eukaryota; kingdom Metazoa; phylum Arthropoda; class Insecta; order Hemiptera; family Pentatomidae; genus Rhaphigaster; species Rhaphigaster nebulosa. The sequence continues at coordinate 55,468,035 of OX411312.1, forward strand.
CACAATTCCAAAATAATTTACTTAATATTTCTATCTGTGAATTGAACCCCATTTTTCTGAAATAATGTTGTTAGGGCTATTCCGGATAATAGTTGATATGATCAGCAAATAATAAATAATGGCGTTAAGTAATGTGCCAAAAATATAAATATTTGCATAGTAATGCATATGTCGTTTGAGAAGGTTTTTATATTTAATGAATTTAAATTATGCAATCAGAAATTTTTGTTTGGCACTTGCTTTCGTTCTTATGCTTTGCCAGTAAAGTAAAGCTTCGATACTAGCGAAGTGAAGAATCCTTTCCTATGTTTTTCAATATATTATGTTTTTTATATTAGAGCAACGCTTTTAATCACGACTAATGATCGACTAACTATATGAGCATCGATAACGGCCTAACCCATTTTGTTAACTTGCAAATTCGTCCTCTTTTCGCATGTCTTCAGCGAAATAATATTTTGTAGTAATTTGATGATATAAGCATTTCTTTTTCTCCTTCATTCTAAAGTCGCAGTTTTTACTCGGAATTCACTATTTATTGTTTTAACTTCTTCATGTCTCCCCGCTATCGAAGCTCTATCATAATTGCCTCATCGCTTAACCTAGCTTCAACATAATCCCACCCTAATTCATCGGCAGGAGTAACCTTAATTCTTCACTCTGTTTTTTTTTTGTACTTTTGTTACTTGCAAAAAATTAATTGTCATAAATAAGAAATGTTTCGGATAATCTGGGTTTCGGATATAGCAGATTCGGATAAGCTGGGCTCCACTGCATTAGACGAGATGATGTGTTCACTATTGTTTGGCGACGAATAAAGAAAGTAATGGTTTAACTAAGTGAAGTTTTTTGTTGGATTTACTAGACTTTTAACCCGCAACCAGCCTCTATTAAATGGGTATCTTTTATTGGGTTGGGGGAAAACAATGCGGTTCAGTCTGGATGCTTTTATTGTATAAATGTTGGTCATGAAATAATACGTCGTTACCAAGGAACCATATACCTTTCTTTGCTTGGTCTTTATTGGTATTGTTTTTCTATATGTTTTTGAAGTTTTTTTCGTCGATTTGTTTACCGTTAATATATATTTTCTACAGATATCACTGTTATATTTTTCCGTTTGAAGACCTTTCACGATTTTCCTGTTTAGACTGAATGGGCGTATTTCCTGGCAGACTCCCGTTATCCCAAGTGGCAGAATGACAAAATAGAGGCAATAAGAACTTCTAAGATAAATATAAGGTATTGGAGCGGTGACCTGGTGTCTCTCCAGGCTTTGCCCCCACTCCCGCTAGCAGTGGTGGGGGTAGCGAAGCGCCTAAAAGGGCTTTCAGTAGAGTCCTGTGTATTCGAGGTTGTGGTCAGTGTTCATGTGTCTCCAGTTTGGATCCTCTTCGAAATAAAACAAGGTATTATTTTATTCGTCTTATCAGCAATATTGTCTTGTGCGTCTTTGTATCCTAGCTAAATCGCTGAATGGAAACTCAATGCGTTCTCTTATAACTTATTTGTGGTGGTGTTCACATAGGTTCGCTCAAACTGCTTACGGTTTGGTTTTTTGTAATGTTTAGAGAAAATATGAATCAGTTAATGTAAGAGTAAGTTGTAATTATTTTTAAGTTATAATATATTTTCTATGATTCTTTCTTTTAAATGTTGTCAACAAATTTTTTTTTACTATTAACTAGCACAGTCAAAGTCACGAAATTTTTATTCACAAAATTCTGTATGCTGGGTTTTTGGCTATTTAACATTTGATTTTTTTATTTAGTTGTTTAATTTTTAGATAATATTTCATCTGTTATCAATTAATGATTATTTTTCAATAAATTTGTCGATATTTACATTTTTTAAACAGAAATAGTTTAGCATTTATTGTTTTTTAAGTTTTAAACATTCTTTAATATGCGATTTGATATGTATATATTTATATAATTCAGACATATCTTTGAAAAAAGTTACTTATTAAAAACAGTCCTAGGATTCAATTTTTATATTAAATTTAGGCCCGCCCCTTCTTTCATCCTCTTCCTTGAATTAAAGTAGACAACAGTATTTTGGGTAAAATATTTCTAAATAAATATCATCTTCTAATAACATTATATCATTTTATTGACCGAATTATGTTCAAAACAATAAAAAAGAAGAAACAAATGTTTTTTTTGCTTAACCTGAAAATAAAATTTTATTCGAAATTTGCCGCCCAGGGCAAGTGTCCTCTTTGCCCCCTCCCTAGATCCGGTCCTCATAGGCTCTGCTTCTTTATGAAATCGTCCTTAATGGATTCAATTTTTCATTATATCAACTAGAAATTAAAATGAATCCATCCAAATAAATTATAAATCATGAAACGTTAATTGTAATTAATGGTTTCACACCCATCTTTGAAGAAGGATGTAACCACTTTTGAAACCAGGTGACTCTAGTAATGGCAAAACTAATAAAAATGTTAACTAATAAAAAATTTCGAAGTAATCTAACCAGCTAACAGATTTAAAAATTAACAAAAAATTATTATGTGTTTTTCCTTGAACCAATGTGTTTAGTGGTACAAGAGGTAAATCATGAGTGATTTTTTAAAAAAATTATTATTATTATTTTTACAATGGCATTCTATTTTTATATGCTATTTAATAATAGTTAAAATTCTATCAATATCCTCTGCTATCACTGTTTATAAACATTCTTATCAATGATATGTAAACAGTTCGGCCTGATCACTCGCATACGTTTCTATTCTAATTTCAGCTTTAAATTCGTTAATCTACTTAACGTTTTAAATTGAAAGAATTATTTATAAAACGTTTTCAGTTCTTTTTTTGTTATTGTTTTGGGGGGAACGCTATTCTCGTCTCAAGGTTCCCATTTTCTCCCTGACCCTATCATAAATCAAAACGTCTAACGGCAACAGGTGGTCGAGACAGAATTTCAATGGCCTTCCCATTTTTATGAAGGTTTCCGAAATTAATGTCAATTATCTTAAAAATATTGGTCAGTACTATTTTTGTGTTTTAAGTTTTTACTTCATGCTTATACGTATAATAGAAAGCTTGCGTACATATTTATGTAGGTGCCCGTAACCTTTGTTATGACAACTCTATACTCGTGGACGGACGTTCTTTACATATATCTTATTTTAACTTAAGATTAACGTTTATTGATTCTTCCTGTTTATTTCTCAATTTCGAGGGATAAAGAAAGAAAAATAAAATACAAGAGAACCTCTTTATTACCTTCACTTATTAGTATATTTATATGTATATATGTGTATAATGTATATAATAAAGTATATGTATGTATATGTATATATTGTATGTTGTTCAATAATCTTTAATATACGGGTTATTACTATCCATATAGGTATTGTATTTAATTATGTGCGACAATTGTTTAATGCAGTCTTCTTCCCCTGTTTTTTTACTGAAACGAAGTGTAATAAACAAATATCATGTTTTCTATTTTTCCCAGTGATTAAAAACGTCCTTGAAACGGGCCAATCGTTTATTAGATAAGTATCGAATTAAATGAAACTCTTAGGTCTGCAATAAAGTTTTTAGATTTTTGTATAGACTTTTATAATAGTTGACCATTTAGTTATGTCCTAAAGCACCAATTTTATGCTTTAAAATACTTGATTTACAAGAAAAAAAAATCTTATTAATTAATTTTGTCTTTTTATTTCATATTCAGTATATTTCAGATTTTTTATTCTGCAATAAATAAAGCAAGATACAGTTTTTAATATTAATGTGGCCTTATTGTTTGTATTCAAATTCATATTTTTATTTATTGCTTTTATTTTCCTTTTTACAATAAATACAATTTTATCACGCGAAATACAACTTTTTCACGATAATATTAATAATTTATATTAATATATAAATGGATTGGATGTAATCTTATTTTATTAGTTAACTACTATTAATCCATGAGGACTAATTAAAATAATAAACCTTAGAGATTAATGGTAATTATAATCCCTATTCTAGTAATAGAAATATCAAGTAATAGTCGTATTAATGTCCAGAGATTTGTTATTAGTTATCCCATCTTATAGTTATAATAATTTAGTAATCTTTTAATCGCATCATAGATTAAGTTATTCTATTCATAAATGCTCTGAACGTTTTAAAGGAAATGTAGTTCAAGATCTTGAAAAGTCGAATACCGAAAAAGCATTTTAAGTTTTTATAATCTATATCTAACATCCAGCTTTAAAAATTATATTAATTTTTTTTCTTTCTTTTTTCGGCTTTCCTTAAGTATTGCTTGTTTTTTTTTATTTGTACACCTCATTACGTTTAATACTTATAATACCTATATATGTATATATAATTTATAGTTATTGTTTTCTGCAAGAATAAACTATATTTTATAATATATATTCAATACAAATTATAATTTGCATTATATATATATATATATATATATATATATATATATATATATATATATATATATATATATATATATATATATATATATATATATATATACATACATAAATTACTTATATGTATAACTGCTCACATATTTTCCAAACGTTCTCTATCTTGTTAGGTTCAAAACTACGGACACACTTCAGGTCGAAAAGTGTTTAAGTGCCTGGTCTCAAATAGAGGGGTTCTTTTTTTGCTGCCGTTTCGGTGGAACGAAGTGAAAAACAGCGTAGCAAAGCTATTTCTGCGCTTAGGCCTGAAATCCTGTGGAATTTCAGCGTTTGTGTCATCATATCTCTTTTATACTACGGAATTATTACGAATATTAGCATTATTTATAAATGATTTTTTTTTGGAGGGCAATAACCCCTATAATTTCTACTTCAAAATACCATCATGGTCTTCATTCCATTTTCCTTTGTATAAGAAAGCAAAACCATTTATTGTAATTATATAATATTAATGGTATACAGTATGTGTCAATAACCATCAGTTTTTTATTTTGTGATCAACATTTGATAAAATCATTTCTTGATCATTATTTCTGGACAAAATCTTTTCGATTAAAAATATTTATTTGTGGACAAATATTTTTAAAAATCTTCTCTTGAAAATAATATAAAAATCTAAAAACAATTTTTGTTTGCCTGTTGCTGCATCACACAAAATTAGACCATTCGGCCTAGGCATATTGGTGTTTTTAAACTTTTCTTGTTCATTCCAGAAAAATATAGGCCTTTAGGGATAGTTATTATAATGAAAAAAAATTCTTATTAAAGGATCAACCAATTTATAAAGAACGTTAATATTCATCCATGTTAGTGGAAACTAGAAGAGTTCAGTACCTTTCCCATGTGCTCTGGTGTCAGTCGAGAGAGCTAAATCTGAAAAATATTCTAAATCACTGAAAATATTCTTTCGTGATAAGTAAGATGTCCATACCATTTTTGTTTTTATTTAGTGCTATTTAATATTCCATAATTTCTATTTATTTAAACAACATAGCGAATCGAGTGAAAACAACGAATTTTTTTAACAATGATCCAAAATTGATCATTATTTTCATTTGAATAAAGTATCGCTCAGAGAGTGGTAATTATTTTTAATAAAGTTAATAAAACCCAAAGATCGATTTTTATTTCATCATTTGTTGGAAAAATAAAATAAATAAAAATCGATTTCAAACCCTCGTTTGAATCATTATTTAATTTAATTTCACAATTAAAATTCTTTAGGCCTTATTCGTTAAGACATAATAATGTTATTATTGTCAATTTTAATCTACTTCGGCTTTCATCACTTTTATTTTTAAGTGGTTCAATTATAACAAGCCTCAATTCAGTTTTTGTAATTTCTTGATTTTCATCCTGTGTCTCAATAGTCTGAATTCTAAAATATATGTATATGTTTAATTACAGGTTAATAAAACAAACTTTTTACTTTTAACTTTTTTTTCATTTTAAAATTTATATTCGAATATTTCCAGTACCGCCCGAATAGCCGATCCATGGTACGTGCGTTTAAAATTCACTATATTGAACTTCTTGGCAAAATTGAGGTTTTTCAACCGTCGATTTCTACCATATTTCTGAATCAAATTTATGGTGATAGATACTCATCCGATGCAGAATTTAATGTTCTTTCATTCTTGAAATATATAACTTTTAGCTAGGATGAACTGTTTTGGATATATAAATCAATAAATGAAAAAAGTCAGATTTTGTGGTTTTTTTGTTTTTGTTTTTTTTTAATGATACCTTAAGCCAACATCAAGGGACCATGCGAAATCTATGCATTTGACGTTTTATTTGGCGCCGAATAAACCTATCAAAACGATCTGCTGCTTTCCAACGTTTATTTCCCTCAAAACTACTTATTTTACTGGGATAGGTGGTTTTGGTTGAATGTGGATGCTGGTTTTGTTTAACCGTCAGTGAAAAAATGCCACGTCAAGACCTGGGTTGTAGTTGTAGTTTCTTTTTATTTTTTATTATTTAAATTAAAAAGAAATAAAAATGATATAGACAATAGTCTACAAAAATTATGGTTGGAAAAAATCCACTACGCAATACTTTCCAATGCGTATGGCTGGCTACTTAATTCCAATCACTTATGATAAATTTCAATACTAAAAAATCCCGAAAGTTCTATATTTTTTTAATCCTTTTAATTCATTCCGGGAATAACCTACGTAAGTCTTAATAGCTCGCGGTATACTTAATTCAGCTCTTCGGTTAATCCTTGTTGATATGCATTAATATTTAATTAATTATTAATTTGTTCTGAAAACCATTTTTTATTGTATTTTGTCTTGTAATAATTATAACTAATTACTAATAGGAATTATTAATAATTCCTTACAATTTGCGCTATTTAATTACGAAACAAATGAGTGAATTCTCCTACTGTATAGGACGTATTATGATCTAATAAAACATCTGCAATTGAACTATTGATATGCCATTCAACAACTCAGAGCTACGGTAGCTTGAGGTAACAATACCTCACCTCCACTTCCTTTCTTTTGTTTTCTTACAATCGCTCCAAAATGCTCTTAAGAACACTGCTACTTAATACTGAACCACTACTTCAAAGTCATACAAATCACGACTTGTTTTAAATTTAATAACTATTTTACGATTACTCTTTTTTAGTGGTCATTAAATAAAAGCCAGAAGAGCAAAATAAAAAAAAAATAAAAATTTCTTGGTATTTGTTGGTATTATTAAGTTTTAAAAATCCAGATGAGCAAGGATTTCAGCGAAACTCGTTACATTCAATAGGTTTTCAAAGGTCGTTTCATTTAGAAAAAGAGTGCCTCAATAAAAAAAAATTGACATTTTTTTCTATCTTTTTGGAAAGCTGGAAGTGACTTTTTGGTTGGGTTTTAAAATTTTGGTTATATTTGGATATCAATTTTTCAGAAATAGCTGGGTTTTCCACTTCTTATCAATATTCATGGTTGTCTTAGTAAGATTCTAATGTGAGCATACATAATCATCCATCTAACCCTAGATACGCCATTTTATAAAAATGTAATAAAATAAATTTTCTGAGTTAGATACAGTGAAAAATGATCAATTTTTCATTTTTATTTTTAAAAAAATATTCAACAAAAGAAAGAAGAAGTATTATAGAAAAATAAAATAAACATTAAACGACGTAAAATCTGAACTTGTGAAAAATAATTGAGCTTACAGATGCAGATTCACAGGCATGTATGGCTCTCAGAGAGAAAGTCTTTATGTTAGGCATAATCGATTCTATGAATTGAAAATTTATGTGACATAATGCCTTTATGAAAAAGGAACTTTTAAAATCTCGGTAAAAATATGTACAGGGTGTCCTTTTTAGATGGCCCGGCTGAATTTCTCTTGAACCGATAACGTTATAAAAAAAATCAAAAATACGTATTTAATATTTTTCAGTCTAGTTTAAAATTTAGACCTGTTTTTGAAACAAAAATAAACGAGGTCTCTCAGATTCAGTACAACTTTAAAATTCAAATAGAAACCTATGCCTTCCGATACATCATTTTTACGGATTTTTGAAACTGAATTCAATGGGGAAACCAGATTTTAAATTGGACAATAAATTACAAAGTTAAGGTACAAAGTTTAAAAAAATAATGCATTTTGTTAGCTATTTTTAATAATTAAAAAATCCATACTACATACAACCAGAATTTAGTAAACCTACATTTCACGTTCGAACTGCCTACCCTCTTCGACGATGCAAAGGTTGTTTCTTCTTAGCCAATCTTCGCTGGTGCTCAGTGCGATGTACTGACTCGACAAGCATTTTCCACTCTTTACTACAGTTCTTCAACTGATGTTGCAGGGTTATGATTGGCATAAACTCTGCCAATCATATTATTTCTGTTTTTTCACTACATCTTTAAAACAAACCTTTATTATGAATTACAGCTAAAAAGATATGATGTGACCCAATTAATTCCTGTGTAACAAAAAAAATTGTAAAGGCAATTTAAAAGAATTAATACCGAAACAAACAAAATGTATTATGGTACAAATAGTATGGATTTTTTAATTATTAAAAATAGCTAACAAAATGCATTATTTTTTTAAACTTTGTACCATAACTTTGTAATTTATTGTCCAATTTAAAATCTGGTTTCACTATTGAATTCAGTTTCAAAAATCCGTAAAAATGATGTATCGGAAGGCATAGGTTTCTATTTGAAATTTTAAAGTTGTACTGAATCTGAGAGACCCCGTTTATTTTTGTTTCAAAAACAGGTCTAAATTTTAAACTAGATTGAAAAATTTAAATACATATTTTTTTTTTTTTTTTTTTTATAACGTAATCGGTTCAAGAGAAATTCAGCCGGGCCATCTAAAAAGGACACCCTGTATATAAAAAATCAACCGCTTGGATCTCATATCCTTGATTGAAATTCCACTCTCTAGAGTGTAGACTATACAATTTTATAGGGAGTGAGGATTCAGCATTTCATCGGCAGAAAAGCTTATACATTTTTTGAAATAGTTAATCCAAAATATTTTTAACTAATTGCTATTGAACTTTATGGTAAATTTAATGTACTAGGGAGTGAGGATAAAAAAAAAAATACTTTAAGAATTTGAAACCATAGTCTAAACTAAACTGGAGAGAGATGTAGAACAGAAAAAAAGGGTGTGGGACCATCTTGAAGCCGTTTTATCCCTGGGTTCGAGGTAGAACAGAATTTTCCTTTTCCTCCAGTTTGGCGTAACTTTTAAAAAATTTCTAGGGAGTGAGGATACAGTCTTATAATGGAACGGTTAGGTCACTTACATTAATTAATTTTTTTTTGCATGTGAATATCGAGCGTAGCCATCATATCCTTCTGTAAACAACTCTAAATTTAGAGCCCCTCCCAAAAATAGTTCACAATGTAGAGCTTACTATTTGAATACCTCTGGATTGTGACAGCAACAAATCAGCCTTCCACGTTTTCTTCGTCATATAATTAAAATTTTGTCTAAACAATGAACGATAATTCTGCTTCCAAAAGGATAGATCATGCGGAAAAAATATATAACTGCTTACAGTTGTGATTTGGCTTTATTATTGGCCAGTGACATAAATGTGACCGAAATTTTGAAATGACCCGTTTATTTCTTTGAGAATAAATGTCAGATTTTTAGTTTCAATATTAATTGCAATAAAAAAAAAAAAATGTTAGTTTAGCTATTTTAAGTTTACTAGTCAAACATAATGACTTCCTTCAAGCTGAGATCAAAGATTAACTTTATAAAAATATTCAATCGTCTTCTAAACATATGAGTAGACTTACTTTATATACAATATCAGTCATGGGTAACTTTAAAGGTCCTTTAAAAATTACACCCTTTTAAAAATCTTTCTTTTAGTTATTTTTACTTTTCCAGCTGCAATGTCTGTTGTAGCACCAGATTAAATTGAAAATTAAACACAAATAAGGCATATTTTTAGGCATCTAACTCCTTTATAAATTTCAACTTCAGATTCAACTCTTCGTAGATATAAAAAATGGCTAATTACAGCGAAAACAATTTTTTGTTCTATTTTTCCAGCTACAATATCTTTGTTGGGGTACTAGATACAAATAAATAGCACACTAATAAGTGTAACTTATTTTATTGTGTTCCAAAATTTCGGCCTAAGTTTTAGACAATCATCAGGGCAAAGAAAAAAACAACGATATTGATAACAACAGAGACAGTAGCAATAACAGTAATAAACAGAAATGATGATTATTATAATAAAAGAAAAAAATATGAAGTATAAAGAAAAAAATGTTATTATGTATTATAAATAATGAAAATTAAAATAAAATGAAAAAAAATAAGGAAATATTATGAATTATATGAATTCATTATCTTTATCTTTGCCCATTCTCATTTGATAACTTTGGCAACATATTTTACATAAACAGAAACATATTAGCTGGGCAAAAAGGGCTTTGTTTGTAGACCTGGGCCCTATTTCCTAATAAAGTACACATTACGTGACGTCTTTAGATAATAATATTTTTTTCAATTTTTTTTATTTACTATTTTTGTACTTGTGTTTGTACTTCTGACCGTTATTATGAAACAGAGGGTGTCTATAAAGTAAAGTACAAGATGTTATATAGTTGTTAAAACATTTTTATAATGTTGAAACACGATAATATTTAAAATACTTATATTAAAAAACATTAAATTAAAAAAAAATATGAATATAATTATTATTACATTATATAATTATTATGAATATAATAATTATTATTATTACCTGACGATAACTTACTTGTAACCTCTCAGCACGAACCTTTCCACTTGTAATTTTGTACTTTATTATGAAATAGGATCCTGAATGAACCGAACACAATTCAGCTTATTTGAAAGGGCAATCCAGTGTTGAGTAATTTAGAAAACCGCACATGTTCGCAAACTCTCATAATGACTGAAAACTGAAACAAAAATGGCCGCCATTTGCAAACCGGTTACAATAAAAATGTTTAAAAACTATTTTTGAACTACCAGAATATCAAGTAATGGACATAATAAAAAGTGTGAATTTCTTCTGAGGTATTTGAGCAACCATTTTTTGTTTTTCTGGACCACTTAGAATTGACTGGTCCCGTAGGAAAAATATCATTTTAAATTAATTATAAATACTTATTTCGATTATTTAATATATATTGAAGGGTAATGCGCCGTTAGCATAAGGCCAGAAAATACAGATCTGTCCTTGGGGTGTATCCTGTTTTGACTGTAAAGATAAATATCGCAATTTCTTTCATCTCACGTACCTCTTATATTACATTTTTATTTTATCCTTACTTTCGTTTATTAAAAATGTCTAATATATAATTTATTTTAATTTTAATTTCAAGAATGGCAATATTAACATTTTTTGGTTTTCATTTTATTTTTTGTTTTTATTTATTTTTGGCTTGGAAAGCTTCCATTGAAGTATTTTTCTTCGAGAAAAAAAAGTCAGATTTTTAATTTTAGTATTTACCGCTATAAAAAATGATTGTTTAGCTATTATAAGTTTATTAGTTAAACATAATAAGTTCCTTCGAATTGCGATTACAGGTTAAGTTTATAGAGACTCTTTTGATAAAGATGACAATCAATTATTTTTGACGTTATAATAATATTCTTATGCTAGTTAGGTGACCAGAAGGTATCAATTTCGTTTCTGTATGTATAGATATTAATAATAATGAAAGTGTTATTTATGTTAAAAATATTATTTTGTAAATTGTTACAGTATGTTGTCATACTGTAATATTTTATTTTGCGGTGGGCAAAACTGTTATATTTCAACCAAATTGTTTTAGTTGATTATCAGTGTTGTATACGAATTTCTCAAATTCTATTCCCAGAGCATCTTTACACCCTAAACTTATGTACTAATATATATATATATATATATATATATATATATATATATATATATATATATATATATATATATATATATATATATATATATTTATTTATTTTTTTATTTATTTTTTTTTTTATGCCTCCTTTTTAAACCCATCTTTCGTTGATGAAGGAACTCCTTTTGAGAACTTTTGTTCTCTTTTCACATTTTAAGTTCAAAATAAACTCCTAATACAGATGATGAAGATGGTGTTTAGATTCATTTTAAGACACCGGGCTTATATATCCTGTCAGTTATATTCAGATATTCACAAAAATAGTGAAATTATAAGTTAGTTATTGATAATTTCACATTTATTATTTTTTATATCATTATCAAATTTAGCTTTAATTTACTTTTAATATTTTCTTTTTTCTTTTTGTTATTTACTTCTGTCTTTTTACTGTATACACATCTATATCTTTTTTATCTCTGATTTAATTTCAGCAATGATGATGGTGCTCACAAGTTTGGAACTTGACGTCGTCTTTAGCAAAAAAATCATATTTACTGAGTCTTGAGTATTTATTTCCACAAGAAAATTTTTGGTCGTCTAGGCCGAAAATACTCTCATAATAGACAGGAAATGTGAACGTCTGCCACTCTAAATCGGTTGTAATCAAATTTTATAGGTCAACGATTCGTCATTTTCGTCGCCTTTTTTCAGATTTTTCTCAGTAACTCGATCGCAGTGAGTTTTTCGTAAAATTTTGATATTGCCAATTTTAAAGTAAGTTAAATTTCCTGTAAGTTTTATATTTAGTATTTTTTTTTTAATTCGGAACAGCTGCTGAGGCGTGGGCCGTAAAAATCTGCAAAATGTCAAGAAAACGCAAAAAGCTGGATATTCAGTGGCTTCGTCTTAATAACTATTTTTTAGTGCAATTTATTGCTAAATACATAATTACCAATCTTATAGAGGATTAAATTTCCTATAAGATTCATACTAAATATTTGTAATTACTCTCAACAAACGCTGAGAAATATTAAACTAACAATTTCAGAGATAGCGGACTTTTTTTCTGATTTTTCTCAGTAACTCTCTTTCAGTACGTTTTAGGTAAATCTTCGACATAACCAATTTTGAAGAACGTTAAATTTCCTGCAAGTTTTTTAAAAACTTATTCGCCTTATTTAGTCTCAATAACTATTTTTCAGTGCAATTTATTGTAAAATGCATAATAACTAATGTCTGTACAAAATATTTGTAATTACTCTCAACAGACCCCAAGTAATATTGAAATAATTTTAGACAAAGGGAAATTGATACCTGAAGTGGCGAAACGTTGATTGGTTAGTTGTTTACTTGTTTTTTAGAGACTTTTTCTGAGTTTTGTGTTCCGAACCTTCCACACTTAAATCCTTACAATTAATTTATGCCTCTTTTTGAGTTTGTATTTCTTTATAGTAATATATTCACTGTAAATTTCATTCGACCAGATGTCGATAAAGTGATACGATTATTTAGTCCTTGCTATTATTTATTAATTTAACTAGAAATGGGGTATTGTGGATTTCGTAAATAATTAAATTTATTTAATATTATTTTATTGTCTTTTCTTTTAGATTTTTAATGAGGAAGAGTGATTAGGTTGAGAAGAGAAGAGAAGAGAGGCAAAGAAGCGAAGAGGTTTGGGAATGGAAGAGTGGAGATGTGGAGATGAAGAGAAGGCCCTTGAATAGAGGGTAGTATATGATGCTGCTGTGGTACCGGAGAGCTGGCGCCGGGGAGTCGCTCCTGTTTAAATCAGGCCCGTCCAGGCCCTACGCGCTAATAATCCCTTTTTAATGTTTCTACCTAAACGATGCCCTTCGTATCCCTTCGCCTCTTCCAAATCTATATTCTATTTCACAAATTATATCTTTTGTCTTCTCTGTAATTAAACGCTTAATAATTCTTTAAGTTGCTTATAAACAACCAGTAGCGTGCCAAGGTCCAAGGAGAGGGGGCGGTTCGCCCCGAGCACCGTGGAAGAGGGCATGAAAAAGTGGGGGAAAAAAATATTACATTACTGAAACTGGAAATTTATATCAAGCATTATTTTTGTTATTAGTGTATAACATTTTATGGTCGCGACATCGCTACCCTTGAAGAAGGCTAGTACTCAAAAAGGTATAGTTTCGAGAAAATGGCTCTTGAAGTTTTCTCTTCAACTGATTATTACAGGTTACCTAACGGTTGTATTAATTAGGACCTAAATGGAAAAATCCAAAAAAAAAAAAAAAAAAAAGAAGAAGTCAAGAGTCTCAAAAATAACAGAAATAAATAAAAAAAATCATCTATCGATATTTCGCCAATTCAAGCACCATCAGGACAGTAGGAGAGAAAGAAATAGAATATAAAGAGAAAAAAAATCCTAATAAAGAACAAAAATTATCGCATCCAGGGTAAAAAATGTCACTAACCAGATATAGCACCCCACACCAAGACACCCGGGCACATATTGAGGGAAAAGGGAGATTGCGTGACAACAGCTGGGAAAAGTTAAAATCATACTAAAAACCCAAACGTTTTTAGTAAAATATCATAAATAATAAAAGATCAACGAAGAGGAAAGGGAAAGTTTATATGCACAGAAGAGGAAGGTACCTATAAAGACAACAATGAATACACGGCTATTCCACTAACTACTTAATATACAAGAACAAAAGCTGAAAATGAGACAAATAATTTTTAGGACATTAGGAAGTTGTATTAATGATTTCTAGAGCCCATTTACAAGTACACGCTTATAGGTAATTTGTGTTAGGTCTTTTTTTATTTCAAAAATAATTTTAAGCTTAATTTTTTTGACTTGTGACAGTTTTGTTTAAAATTTTTTTTTTTGAATTTTAGGTCATATGTCGCTAATTTGGAAGAAAACCGGGTTAATTCCGAAAATTGTAATCCAATTTCTACTGATTATTATATGTTTTTCTTGCAAATGTATTAATAATTTCTTGAACCGGTTTTTAAGTAAATGTTTGAAGGTAACTTGCCTTAGGGAATTTTTGTATTCCAAATATTGTTTTATGTTATGTAAAAGACGTAACTACGAACTATATCCGCACCAGGAAGAGTTTATATTTATTGCACGACGGTGGAATGGCGTCTGATAAAAATACAATTACAATTTACATATCAGGTTTTAGCAAAAATTACTGAAACGAGTTAAGGAGAAAATAGATGAGAACAAAGCTTGAACTGTGATAGTATAACATTCTATCCTCTATTGAAATACGAGCAATTTCTGTCTGCCGACAAAATTGATCTCGAAATCCCGCTCAAGAATTTCGCTTATAATTTTTAAATAACGTTTTTTGGGCCTCAGATCTCGATTGACCTTATCCTTTACTCCGGGAAAATTTCGGTAAGAAAAAACGTAAATGAATAAGAGCGAAATGCGTGTCATCGAACCAAACTTCTGAACTGCGCTTATTTATTTCAGCCAACTCGCGTTCAAAAAATATCTGTTACTTTCACTTGTCTATATATGTGATATATAGTTAAAGGAATTATAACAATCTTAAAAATTCCAAAACCGAGATTTCAATGGAAATACTCGTTCTAAGGTCCCCTGGACCCAAATGATGTATGTAATATTTATAAATGGGAAAATGTATAACAGACTCTTATGGCGTATGAGTGTATTTATTCATTAATTTTTTTTTTTTTACGACTAGACAGATAGTCTCGAAGATCGAACAGTTCAAGATGATTGTACTTATTTATAACGATTATTGTTTCGATTTAAGGGTCATGTGCCGTGTACACAATTTTATTGATATAGTCACATTGGTGCGGATGGCCAAGGAATACAAGTGCGATTATGCATAGTTAATGCATATAAAATGTTTTTCAAAAGTAATATTGCTCAATATTCGATGGATACACAGTAGATCCATAATATAAGCATTGTACAAACTTAAACGTTCTAGGTTTTATAAAAATGTTTTAACTTCAAAATGCGTATTCACAAATTTATCAAATTGTTATTTTGTACCCCTTGGCCTCTCACTCTCTCAATTCTACTTGTTGCAAAAAAATCTTTCCGACTTGAAAACTTTGAGGTTTGTCATCATCAAGCAGTAACATTAAGTAACAGTAACTAGACCCTTCATTCCCTCGCCCACCCGAATTCAACAAGACCTTTCTAAA